>CAJUYG010001529.1:25284-37946 GCA_910591675.1 Galerucella calmariensis
AATCGTCCACGAACGACATCGTTACTAATTACAGAATAGGCCCCTTATCTTAACTGTTGGCAAAGTGTTCATCAACTGCCAGTTTGCATTAGCTGGCAGTCAAACCACAGAATACGCCGGTGTTGTCTGTGGTCAAACTTTCGGCTTTTAGCTGCCACTATCAAGTTGATGTTATCCATAGAACATATAGTTAAATACGAGAAAGTGGTGTTCCGTTATTCTAACTGACAACTGTGTCATGAATTTCTCATGTTTGCCAATATTTTCTCATCTTCGTTTGTTGGGTGAGGTGGAGGCTTATATTATTAGTTGGAGGTATGACTTCCGTACACCTTATGGTTGCTCAGAATGCTTCTTATGCATTTCTTTTTTTATAGCTTCATATTTATTCTCAAGCTGTTCTGCTGTTCGGAATTGGAAGATAAAATTTAATTGAAATATATAATGCTTCATTTCAAATTGAATGACTTTATAGCTTACA
The DNA here is from genome assembly GCA_910591675.1 of Galerucella calmariensis. Taxonomy (NCBI): domain Eukaryota; kingdom Metazoa; phylum Arthropoda; class Insecta; order Coleoptera; family Chrysomelidae; genus Galerucella; species Galerucella calmariensis. The sequence goes on from CAJUYG010001529.1 coordinate 25,766, forward strand.
TGTGGTGAGTTCGGCAAGTAGACTCCGTTTGCTCGATGTACTCTTTTCAGTTCGGGCACAGCAATTAGAGTAAAAAGATCCAGCTCCCACCTGTTCGGTAACAGTGATACAGAGTAAAAAGTGCACACTCTCAATGCTCCTAGATTATTTCTAGAGCAAATAGTGTTTTCTGTATTTGATAGGTTATGTTGTCAAAATTATCTCAACTTTAGTGGTTCAAATATAAATAGTAATATAGTAAAATGGAAAATACGGTGAATTTAGATGAATTAATAGCTGTTTTGAATTTCTTTTAACCTCTAATTTTCCCGCAAATACAATCGCGTCCGGTAAAGTAACACTCTATTTGTTCTTTAATCACGTGACAAATTTTCCAGCTCTACTCTCTCTACTCTAGAGTTGGCATGCCTAACTTACCCATGGTAGAGCAAGCTATGAGCAAGCATTGAACTTGTCCGCAATCTTGTCCAAGCATTCCAGCTTTTCTCGCCAGGTCACAGCATCCGTATTTTTGCATTCTATTTTACTTTTATGGTGAACGGCTACTTTTAAGTAGTAACTTAAGTAACTTTTTAAGTAATTGTCGCTCCGACTTCGTGAAATTGGGAAATCTTTTTTGTTTTGTGGACATGTTCAAATGCAAACAACTCAACAAAGCACAACACAGACGAAATGAAAATAACAGTACCACAATTTTGACACTGATAAGTGAAATTTTTCACGATGTTGTCAGAGTAAGCTTACGGTAAAATAGAAAAATAATAACTTTCACCTCTATATTCTTGATTCAGTGTATTATAACAAAATATGCGAATAAAATTAAGATTATGTATATTTCATGTAACAGGTGATCCTCCTTACACCAAATTGAAATGAGAAATTTACACTCTGACATCACTCTCACGTTTATAACCCGAAAAGGTTGTCAAATGCTCAATCACACTAAATGTCTGTTCTCACAAGCATCACAGAAAGTCTTTGACAATCCGGATTCGGCGCAAAGAACCTAAATCGTTCTCCCGAGAACACTTAAGCGTCTTTGCGCCGAATCTGGATTGTCAAAGACTGTCTGTGATGCTTGTGAGAACAGACCTTTAGCCTCCAGTTAGCTAGCTGTCGGTTATGTGGTGCGTTGATAAACGCTTGTAACCGAGACTGGCGGCTAGAGATAGCTGAGGCCTACGTAGCTGACAGGGCATTGATAAACCCGCCCTTAAGGTTTGACGGTTACTGCATCTGTTTGACAGTTTGTTAATTAATCGACGAAGATGTGAGACCTTTTTATCGAATACCCCAAGTGTTCCAGTAAATTTTTGTCTCACTTATATTTTTGTTGTGAAAATTTACCTGCAATAATTTTTACACTTGGGGTATTACAAGTGATAGATTTTTGGCATATTCATAATTCATTGTATGTCCTTGAAAAAATACGTGTTCAGCAATTGCACATTTCTCTGGGTGAAGTTAGCTGTCACTTTTACGGGGTGTTATTCTATTAGTAAGAGACCTTTTTGACAGACTAATGTATTCCTTAATTCGTTTCTTCAGAATTATTCATCTGTTATAATATACCTACATATAATTGCATAAACAAGAATCTGTTTTCAGTTGGTGAGTATTAGTTGTTTGATGTTATGCTTCTAATAGAAAAAGCTATACTTATCCTATTATGAAGACTAATAGTAATTTCTGTTGGTTATATAATATTCTTGATCTTTAACAATTTCACTAAATTATGAAAATAATTATTGTTTATACTCTCTCTCGATAGAAAACATTGAATTGCGCGAATTTTGAAAACTAATATCAACATCTTACTCATATATAGCAACGTATAAATCTAAAAATTATAATTATTATTCTGTTGCAAATGTGAAGGTTATTGGGAAAGGCACTCAGCAGGATTTGACGAATATGGTAACTTGTTTTCAATGCACAATGTTTTGTCGACCATCTCTCCGGTTTTATTTTTTGAATGGTAGAAAAATTTCCAACGGTCATTTCTTCTAACCAGTCTTCATTAATAAATATCGGGCTTAGTAAGTGCCTAAACGCGTTTTTTTGAATGATGCAACTAAATTCATTGGGCATGATGATAGCCACTAAGAATAACTGAAATAATCATTTAAAAAATTGTATATATTACAAAAATTCTAAAGCAATCATACTTATTTTTACCGCGTTTTCTCAACTGCCTTGGCTCTTACCACCTTGGCACGTCACTTTAGACTCCCTCTATGCAAAATCTTGGAAATAAATGCTCGGGCGCCAGATTTTCGATGTGGTTAACTCCAGTTAACACCACGGCTCATCTACTTCAGTTATCAGGTAGCCTCAGATGAGGGTACGGTATTTTCCAAGGGTCTAGTTGAATCCAATCCGGCGGGGTTATTAATAGAGACGTCCCTACTGGATTCACGTCTTCGAATTAAAATACCAAAGAGCCATGGATAGACTCCTGGTACTCCCCAATATTTCAAACGAAACGTGAAATGGGAATCGGAAATAAATACCAAAGGAATATTATTCAGATTCAGCAGCACAAATTTTCGTTATATATTTGATATACAACGACACTACTGAAGCTTGCTTTAACAAAGAGATTTTAATTATATTATGTAATGTTTTGTCCAAAATGTAAAAAACATAAAAATAAGGCCTGTTTTTGCAGCCAAAGACACGTAAGAAATTCCAGTTCATCATATTCTTCAAATTAAAAACTCCATTCAACTATGCTGTAGTGTAACTATGCGAAATTTCGCTTCTTTTTGTTGGTGTATTCTTTGCTTCTAGTCTCGAAAATTCATAGACCCTTACGATTAAACAGGTGAAGAAGGGTTTTTGGGTGTAGAAATTACGCTCGCCGGTTTGGGGTAGTGTGCTCCCGTCTTCGGTAATTAGCCTCAGCTGCAGAAATAGACCGACGTTAAATAACAAAGGAAAAAAAATCTGTAAAATCAGTTTTGCCTTTTTTTACATTCAAAAAATTGCCGTATAGATGATCTTAACGAGTGATTTTAGACAGTTTTAATGTAATCACATGAAATTTATTTATTTATTTTATTTAAAATATCTCAGATGATAAAGCTATTCCTTTATAACGAGTTAAACATTTTATTGTTCGATACATTTTCGTGTTGATAAATTTAATATTATTCTCCATAAAGCAGCTGTCGAACAATGGAATGTTTCAACTAATTAATAATATGAGGATATCATTTTGATATACTAGATGATTGCAAAAAATCCATGATAATTTATGAAATAGAAGCGTAGAAGGAAATAGGAATTAAAGCAGACTGATATTATAATAATCCTTGAGCTCAATTTATTTTTTGTTATCATTTCCGCTTTTTGCAAAATATTATTACTAGCATACTCAACAAAACAACAAAGTGAGGTTTGGCAATCCGTGTTGTGAAGTATGAATTCGTCATTATTTTTAACGCTTCTTAAATTTTTTTTATTATGTCACTTTATAACTACCTAATTTTAGTTTAAATTGGTCAGGAATTAACTTGTTGACGCTAGCAGTATATTCTTCGTCCAGCAATGCCTTTAAATAAGAATTGCATGGATTAGTAACTAAAACATAATGTAATCTAGTGTATAAATATGAAATTTTGAAGAAAAATTCCTTTATATCTGGAATGGAATGTAAAATGATAGAAACCCAGTCAGACCTTTAAATATTTTTTCATCGAAATAAAAATCATTGATGAGAAATTTCCTGTTATGAAGAATAATTAGAGTTGTAGAAAAGGGAAAAGAAGTACAAAGGAAGTGAATTTTTATCTGATACAAATTCAAAATTGATTCCAAATCACCAGATTCTGGAATAGTTCATATTATAATATTGTAGAATTATAAATTCTTATATTCCAGTGAGATTTTTGTACATTTTGAAAAAAATTTAAAGTAAAATAATAACTGTTTGTGGGGAGACAAAATAAAAAAAATTATTTTAGTAGTCGGACTATATTAATAATAATAATAATAATAATAATAATAATAATAATAATAATAATAATAATAATAATGTCTTTATTATTTCTCTAAACAAAAACAATGGTAATAATAATGTATACATACAAGTAATAGAGAAATAAAGGGCGAAGTTCATTTCTTGCAAGTACCTACATAGAGTACCTGCAAGCCATGCTCTTCCACTTAACCCTATGCTCTTCCACTTAACCCTAAAGTTCTTCATAATAATTTTTTTGAGTAGATATTTTATAGACATATACATGTATATTTATAAAAGGATATTTATTGAAAATCTGATATCGTGACACTATAATTCCATACAAAAATCTTTTTTATATGAAAAAAATAAAAAACTTTGAACCACAACCTGAGAAGAGTTAGTATATGGGACAGTTGGGATTTGAAAAACAAACTATAATAAATATAAAATAAATATTCCATAAATTAAAATGAATACAATTTGGCGCCCAACGTGAGGCACCAATAATAATACTTTGTGGGGATTTTAATGGTTGAAAAAAAAGAAATATTATTATAAATATTTCAATCTATGTTAATGTATCTGGAGGTTGCGCATAAATTCAATAAATAAATAATATTATAGTATTTTATTTAAATATAATAGAAAAAAAAAGTATTATGGAAAATGTTATTGAAAAAAATTTTGAATCACTGCCTGAAAAGAGTTACTACATGGTACATTTAAAATGTGAAATATATAAATATTTGTTTTTAATATAAAATATATAATATTATCCCATACATTGAAATTAATATAAAGAACTCAAATCATAAGATATAGTGCCTTGGTCTCTTCCTGCAAGATTAAGCAACACATTTCTAAATGTTTTCTTTTTCATTGAAACGTTAACAAATATTTTGTGGAGCCGCTCACCATCGTTCCACATTATAATTCATTACTATGGATCAAGTAATGTATGAAAATAATCTTTCACTAGCAAGCTGTCAAGTTACTGAAGTGCTTGCGAAAGCGGGACGTCATAGATTCGAGCCATTACTTTTCTCGCGCTGTATTTCATAAATAACATTTATTCTGGCTAAAATATATCTGTGCAAGCATCGTTGAACAAAATGAGCCATTATGCCTATATCATAATTTATTATTGTCGTGTCTAATCGCATAAAGACTCAAAATAATAACTATTCTTAAATATTTCGATATATCTCAACCTTTTCCAGTAGCGTTATTGAACTTGATTCAATTTTCAATATAATTTTTCAAATATGAATAGTGAGATTTGTTACATTACTCACCCTCACATTTAAACAAATTTCTTGCTTGGAAATAGATGGAAATAAATTTACTGTTGTTGTACCAAATAAATAAACATGTATGCGGAAAAAATATAATAATATTTAATTTGTAGGTACTAACCCGCCGCATATAATCTTTCTAAAGGAAACCTTAGACTCTCGCACGGAAACTTATCCAGAAATTGAGTTAAAGGTAATTTACTTCTACTTTAGTTGTCATTGAACGTTTAAGCTACGTTAATGTGAAAATTTTTTATGTACTGCATGTCTAGAAACAATCGGAACTACGAATATGAAAAATTTTGACAGAATAAAATATCTTCACAATTGTTGACAGATGAGAATTTGATCAGGTAATGATTAGTAGATGACTTTAAAATAAACAAATTGTTGTACGGAAGTATGTTGTCTGGTAATATAAAAGAGTATTCAAAGTTTTGTTAGTTAAAAGTAGTTATTTGATATACAGGCTTCCTTTGTATTCGACCGTATCAAAATGATATTCCCACATACCTACGAGAAATATTGGACTGTGTTAAAGTCAACTGACTTCGAAAATTTTAAAAAGCAATTGCGCGAAAATTTTCTCCGCCCATCAACTTTAGAAATTCAGTTAAGGTACAGCTTTACTAAGCGGTCTGAAACTTTTGCGTGAGTCTTAACATTTGATATTTGTTGACAGGCGCCTTCGATGCTGTTATTTGGAGCACTCAAAAGACAACCCTCGCTATCACTATTATCATTAAAAAATTCCATGACCTAAGAACAAATATTCAATACAAACATTAAACTTATCAGGAAAAAGTAAATTTTTCTCAACAGTCCTTCGATTTCTCACATTCTCACATTCATAGTTCTTGAAGTGAATTATGAAATATGTCATTTTCTAATCAATAAAAAGAATGTTGATTTTATTCACATAATGGCAAATTTTGAATAGTAGCTTGTTACATTTGTGTTTTTTATTATTTATTATCCAATATTAGCCATCAACAATAATTATTTTTTAATGGTACACCTTTTAGAAGTTTCAGATAATTTCAATTAAAAAACAATTAGACTTCTGTTTTTATATGATAAAATAAATGCAGTTTTATTCAAAAATATATCATCTAATGTACTATGGCATTATTTTAGTCAAAATGCAGATCCGGAGTAGCCAAAATTGTTGACTGATCACAATAGACCGGTATCCCATTACACGTGTGGGCTTCATTATTTCAAATGGAAGCCGTTTCCATCATTGAGTTCAATGTGAAAAACAAGTAGAATAAGGCTATTGCCACTAATGTTTATAACATCTACTAAGATAGCAAAATCATCAGCAGGGGGCAAAAACATTTTCTCATATAGCAGCCCAAAACTAGCTCTAAGCTGATCAAATCAAAAATATTCTGTAACCCAACTAGACCCTTTTCATTTCTAGTGAGGAATAAATTTGCTAATCATAGATAAGATAGACGTTAAAGATAATAGTTTAATACCGCTTTGGTTTTGAAAATTACTTTTCAAAGAACATAATAATATATCGTTCACTAAGAAGCTACAACTACTTCTCGGGCTATGTGCCCCGAGAGATATTGAATTACACGTCTTAGTTAAACAGGAAACTGTAATTGAGTGAATAATTCTTAAGATATCCATGAAAATAGAAATTTACTGCGGTATTATTTGCGGTTACACCGGAAGTGCTTTTGGTTGAAATTGTACAATAACATGCGGATGATATTTAATTCATTCATTATTAAATCACCACTAAACAGTATCAAATAACAATTTACATTTTAACTGTAACGGAAATAAAACTAATAACACAGAACTATTGCAAATACTGCGTATCATAAATTACATTACGTTTAAGTAGTTGCATAATTTTGATTAGGTACAAAATTGTTTTATAGGGTGCGGTATTAGTTCCGAATTATAAAAGAAGTAATTCACGAAAATTTGTAGTAAGTTTAACTTAATTTAGTTTTTACCGGGAGTTACATATTACAGAGTGTGACAAACTAATGTCTTCCGATGTGATATGTATAATATACTATTCCAAATTTAGATTGAGCTTCCCTCTTCTATATATATTACCGGGTTTCTTTGTGTTATTCCAATATTAGTTTATCAATTACCTGTTTTAAGAAAACGTTATTTGAATTTTTTTCTGTTACTAAATTGGGAAAATCTTTGAAATTACTAATTCAAGTTATATATTAGGGAGAATGGAGTGTATTTTCACTTTTAACGGACTAGAACGTCATGAATTTAATTTTTATTTCAAAGAATATAAGGGGAGCTTAATTTATGATAAATTATTTGTTAATATTCATCCTTGTTTTGTATACCGTTTGGTTATTGATATAATGGTTAGAAATTAACAACGCTAAATTTAAAAAAATTTGTATAAAACGCAAAAAATAATCATTAAATGCTTTAGTTGAGGCTTTAAATGTTCACAATTCTTCTAGCAACATACAATATCCAACATTTATCTAGATTTACTTTGTGTAAAAGTTTGGTTCTGTCATTACATAATCGAAAAGAAAATATATGTGAACGTGCTTTTATATTCTCAACCTACGATGCTAAATTTTAAAAACAAATAGTTTCGAAAGGTTGCAAAATGTCAGCCCACAACTCCAAAAATAACCCCGACTATTATTGCAAAAAGAGGTCAATCATGTTGTTCGTACGCTTGTAATCTACTTTTTTCCTATGACCCATTCGCTCCCATTACGTTTTTTATTATTAACACATAACATGACGTAGTAGTTCCAATGAAGCACTGACTAGATTATTTGGCAATGACCCACACATAACATATTATACCATAGTGTTGAAAATTGAAATAAAATTGACTTACGTACTTTTATAATTAACACAAGAAAACTTAAAAACGACGTTATAGTCCCCGCAAACTTCGGTCTAAATGTTCAGTATCATTATACACATAGTAAACAAATTTTCAAGTGAAATTTTTTACATTTAATCTGTTTCAACTAACAATGTACTCTCTGATAATATAAGTTACTAGTTATTACTTCACTAAGCTATAATGGATGCATCATCTTTTGTTATACACCTAGGGACTATTTCATAAACATTTTGACTTTAAACCGAAGTGCATCCTTTGATGATAGTTTTTTTCTGAAATTTAAACCAATCAAAACTTTGTATTTTTAGTCGCACTCAAAAATAGCCAAGCAGCAATCAATTACATTGAAAAATTTTTGATAATTTCAAAAACCAATCAAATTTCCTCATTTTATATCTTATGAACAATCTCAGCCAATCATGTCAACATTACACTGATAACAGACCATGGGCAATTTTCACGTTGCTATGGATACATATTGATTTATTCCGATTTTGAAGTTTCGAATATTTAATATTTCGAAATGACACGATTTGGTTGTAATACTGAAACAAAAAATTTTCTATCCGAATAACCCTCGGACATTGATAAATTCTCAAAAATTTTATGACAACTTTCTCAAGCTTGTTGCTTGTAGGCAACAGACCTCCGCCTACGGCGTCGGTCTGTTTCCAAGCAACAAGCTTTCGAAATCTGTCATAAGATTTTTTCGAACAATTATCAATGTCCTTGGGTTATTACTACTGATAACATACCATGGGCTATTTTCACTTTGATATGGACACATATTGATCTATTTCGATTTTGAAGTTTCAAATATTTAATATTTCGAAATGTTTTTCTATTATTAGCAAAAAATTTTCTATCCGAATAACCCTCGGACATTGATAAATGCTCAAAAATTGTATGACAACTTTCTCAAACTTGTTGCTTGTAGGCAACAAGCAACAAGCTTTCGAAATCTGTCATACAATTTTTTCGAACAATTATCAATGTCCTTGGGTTATTACTACTGAAAATTTTTTGACAATTCCGAAAACCAATCAAATTTCCTCATTTTATATCATATGAACAATCTCAGACAATCATGCCAACATTACACTGATAACAGACTATGGGCAATTTTCACGTTGCTATGGATACATATTGATTTATTCCGATTTTGAAGTTTCGAATATTTAATATTTCGAAATGACACGATTTGGTTGTAATACTGAAACAAAAAATTTTCTAGCCGAATAACCCTCGGACATTGATAAATGCTCAAAAATTTTATGACAACTTTCTCAAGCTTGTTGCTTGTAGGCAACAAGCTTTCGAAGTCTGTCATACAATTTTTTCGAACAATTATCAATGTCCTTGGGTTATTACTACTGATAACAGACCATGAGCTATTTTCACGTTGCTATGGACACATATTGATTTATTTCGATTTTGAAGTTTCAAATATATAATATTTCGAAATGTTTTTCTATTATTGGCAAAAAATTTTCTATCCGAAATTATATTCGAAATCTGTCATAAAATTTTTTCGAACAATTATCAATGTCCTTGGGTTATTGGGGATAATTATCATTTGTCTCAGCGTTTCCAAGGTAATTTAAAAATATTTTCTGTGAATAAGTAAAATTGTCAATTTGACAATTATAAGAAATGACTGTTTTAAGATTTGGAAAAAAATTATCTTCCCAAATATACCTCGAGCATTGATCAATTTTAATAATTTTTCCATAACTTTAGCTAAAACGTTATTTTAAATGTATACATTGTTTCAATAAAGCATTGTAGATTTTCGCAATGATTAAAAACCTGCAAAAATCTTAGTATTTGAATGGTAGACATTAACTGTCACTCATGTCATAAGAACCATTTTTTGTTGGCCACAACATAGAATTGTAAAGACCACATGCCCCCTGTCAATCCTGAAGTCGAAGCCTGATTGAAGCTGCCATAAGCCTTTTAGAAAACATTAATATTGATGAACATAGAGGCCACAAAATTAATGACTGTGGAATAACTTTCAGTGGAACAACTTTTAGTACATGATTATTTTCAACATTTGTTGTAAATGAAACATTTTTTTAATAAAAAAATGCAGATTTAGTTCCTTGAAGTTACAAGCCATTTAATGTGATAAATAAAAGTAACCATTGATAGCACTATTTATATATTGATATCTGACTCACCCAAAGATATTTGAGCGTTAAGCTCCAATCCACCACAAATAAAAATATTTTTATCTACGGCCACCCTCAAAATTAGGCATTTACGAACCAAAAAAAATGTGTGAAATCATACATTATACATACGTTAAAAAGCGTGCGTAAATGAACAATGCTTTTTATATGGGACTTTCATTATAGCATCCAAAAGCGTGCGTAAATGACAAATGCTTTTAAAATGGGGTTTTCATTTTAACACTCTTTCTTAGCTACGAAATTACCTAGTTGCCTTGAATTCAGTCGTTTGTTGTATAAACTTTTGAGCTGTTAGTAAATTTGACAGAAGTGTCAGACAAATAGTGAAAAATATTTGTTACTTTAAGAAAATACAAATTGCCCAATGCTATAATCAGTCATTCAAATAATTATCCTCATTTTACTGTAAATATGAATTAGAATTCGTTCGTTATGTATATATTTGTTTATAGAAAATTCATTTTTATGTTTTTTAACCACTTCCGAGCACATTTTTTTGTTTTTTCTTCATGTGGTTGTAGATAAAGTTTTGTATGACACTTGTGCGTGAAATACTTTTGCGCACTCGTTGCGAAAAAGGCACTCGCTACGTTCGTGCCTTGCATTTTCGCAACTCGTGCGCAAAAGTATAACTTCACGCACTTGTATCATAAATAACTATTTTCTACGACCGTGCGTTTTATCCCACTTTCCCGCACTAGTGCAGGAAAGTAACATTATGCAAATTTTGACCTTATTATAGATAGTTTTTTACTTCGGAAGTTATAACTATTGTTACAACAGATGAATAAATGGTCCATCAAATGAAATCTACATCTTTAAAATAATGAAGATGTTTTGATATAATCCTGTACATTCTTTGAAATAGTGTCATAAAACAACTATTAAACCACCCGGGTTTGATATAAGAAAAATATATCAAATGAAATTATTTCATCTACAAATGACTTAAAACCGTTGCCGTCACCTTCATCGTCATCGTCACATGTGACCTGCAACGGATGCCATCCTCATCAACGTCATCTACTTACCAGTTAACACCAAATAGCTCCACTGGACCGGCAATTTTAAGTAATTTACAAAATGCAACAAATTGTGTTTCTAATATTAATATTTATAATAATAATTTATAATGATAATAATAGTTTTTGGTCAAAGTTTTCTATAAGTATGTTGAAATAAAATAACTTTTGAAAAATTGGTTGGTATACTTTTTTGTGTATACGGTCGTAGAAAAAATAATGTTCCTAACGCATCTCTGTATCTGTAGAGTGGGGAGGGTGAGTGTGTAGGCTCACAGCACTTAGGCCACATGTGACCCATTGTACATCCTCCCGAGGAGTTGTCCTCCTAGGTCATTGTCCATCCTGTCCTTCTCAGGAAGGTGGACAGGTCACTAGGAGACATCTCCTCCTCCTAACGCATTGACCGCTTGCCCGAACTCCGCTTCGCGTCGTTCGGGTCAACTGCAGTCGCATGCGGGAAAGTATCACTTTCCGCACTTTTAGGAAAATAACTATATCAACTTTGTTCTTTGTTCTTTTTTCCCATCGCCTGTCTTTTAAACAATTTTTATTCCTTTTATTCAGCCGATACGTTTTGTTATTGAAAAGTTGCTAACGAAAACTTCCGGACGTCAATATCTGTGTACTATACTGTACTCTACGTTACAGCACGTTACAGTACCGTTAATTCTCACTTATTTGTAATATCAGCCAATCAAAATCTTGCGTTTCTTACCTCCAGGTACGGCACATTGTGAGATCTCATGTAACAAAAGCAAAATCATAAACGCCCAAACTAACGGGGCCTATTCTGTAATCAGTAACGATGTCGTTCGTGGACGATTATC
>CAJUYG010001529.1:38346-55252 GCA_910591675.1 Galerucella calmariensis
CAAAAATCCTTTCCTAACCTAACAAAACAGCTACAGATGTCAAAAATGATACCAACCTTTATAAAATTGTGAAAATATTATCGTTAGGTTGTGTCCCTAGATTTAAACGTAACGACATTATTACAGAATCTAACTTTGAAAAATTATCGTTAACATAATAATCGTTACCCTAACGACGTCGTTGCATAACGACAAGTTACAGAATAGGCACCTACCTCTCCATATTAACCAGCCTGTCTTCACCTAACGAACGAGTATCACCTTCTCTTGAGTAAAATTTTTGACACAGTACTTATCAACAACATTTTGACAGACGTCTAAATTTTCAGTAGAAATAAAGCTCCTGCATTCAACTCTAATATGGTAATAGACAAAAATGTATAATTTTTAATTCGTATTACTGTCTATTTACTCATTTTTATTTCTCTCTTTCAGGTTTCCTTACCATGCCATCCTTGTTAGAGGCTCTTGAGCAGAAGTATGGTGAATGTTCGACAGATTCCGATGGATCTGAGGACGAAGGCATATCAGTGTCCATATTTGTGCCTTGTAAATCTCCACGAGCTGTAGTTCCAGCTCTTTTAGTTCTCAATGACTGCGATATTGCCACTGCCGGAGAAAAAGATGCCTTGGTTGCTAAATGCGCAGGAGTTGAAGAGCTTGATTTGGCTAAAAATAAATTACAAGAATGGCCAGAGGTATGATATATCTTCACCAAAAATTAATCATTTATATATTCTCTGCTATTTTTTGCGATTTTGATTAACGTGAACTTAGGCAATTACTGTCGATTTTATCGTACTGACCACGGTGTCTAAAATCCATCCGCCCTTATGCATCTACGGAGAAGGCAAATTCAACCAAAACACTCAAGAACTCACAAAATTGACCAAACGAATTTATACTACGTAATTTCTTTTACGATAACACAGTCTGTTGTCTACTAGGAAGTATTTATTTATTTTTTGTTTTACAGGTGTTTTGCATCTTGGAGCAAATGCCCCGACTTAAATTTGTGAATCTAAGCTTCAATGTACTGTCAACTCCTCTTCGTTCAGAAGTAGAATTAAATAAAGAAACTAAATGGCAGCAACTTAAGAATTTAGTTTTAAATTCAACGTACATAAGTTGGGATAGTGTACAAGATATTTTAGATCACTTACCCAGCTTAGAAGAACTACATTTAAGCCTAAATGAATATAACGATGTTCGCCTTCACGAAAATGAGTCAAAAAACTGTGATAGTGCTAAAAACGATAACGAGTCAAAAACCGATGCACATCCCGAACAGTGTTCATGTATTAGCTACAAATTAAAGCACAAACATTCTAAGTTAAGGGTGCTTCATTTCAATGGCAATCCCGTAGAAGAATGGAAAGAAGTAACTAAACTCGGATATGCTTTTCCCAATTTAGAAACTTTAGTACTGGCAGATTGTCCCATAAAAAATCTGGATATAAACGGGGAAATTGTTGGCTCCAACATGAACTACGAAAGAACGGAGAGTAATTGTGAATCGTGTACTGATAAAGATTCACCACATGATAGTTTTAGAAATTTAAGGATTATTAATATGAATGCCACAAATATATCCACATGGGATGATGTTGAAAGGCTAGCAAAATTTCCTGCGCTAGAGTGTGTTCGAATTCAGGTAAGTTAAATTCTTATTACCGGTTCTACAATTTGAATATAAACCTGGTCTTCGCTATACGCAGGATAACGAATAACTATTGCGCTCTTAAGTTCCACGGTATATCTTTATTCATGAATTGGAGTACATCTATTCCAGAAGATAAGAAAATTGAAGTGCTTATCTCTTCTGAGATATAAGATAGTTACAGTACACAGCTTGAGTTGAATGAGGTTCCCAATTTGAAGAATATGATAAACTGGAATTTCTCATGTGCTTTTGGCTGCAAAAACAGACATGCTGTTTGCAGGCGTTCTAATAGCTGTGTCAGTTTTTTGCATTCCGAAATAAATTCAATGATATGTAAGCTGAATAGGTACCTAAATAAAAAAAATATTACAATCTCTTCCATTCAGCTAAATAGCACATGTATTGGTGTGAAACAAATAATAATCTAATATTCAGAATCCAGTGAATTGAATCAAGCCAAAAAGTTTGAGTTATCATAAGAAATGTCAGAAAATCCAGGTTATCAAAGCACCAAGTGTCAAAATGTTGGTTGCTGGAACAATCAATAGGATATTTCGGAATATATACTGTATATATACTGTAGCCTCACTAACATGTGGTGGTTATGCTATTAAAAAGTAGCTTATATGAAACTCTTAGAAGTTTGACATAGCGCGCCATCTATTGAATACTTACTCAATCCAGTCAACAGTTTTCGCCATCTGCTAGAATCATTTGGAGCTAACAGATAAAGACAAATAATTTGCAATAAACTACTATTGCAATCATAGATTGAGATGTAAGCTATCCTATCTTTCAAGATGGATCAAACTGCACACGGTGTACAAATTTGATCGAAATCGGTTGAGTAGTTTAGGAGTCCATCGCGGACAAACATGTGACACGTAATTTATATATATCAAGATTATTAGACAAGCCCTATTAGCCTTGAACAGACAACGTGTTATATCGAGGCTAGTACTAGAGTGCCACCAAGATTTAGCGCATATAACAATATTATCCTGAGGTGGGTTAAAGGGCACGACAGGAGTAAAGGAAATCGCATTGCCGATTCTTTATCCAGGGAAGACGCTGGACTAAAAATTCTAGGACCCAGTGACACCTACTGCCTAACGACTTCGACAATTGCGGAACTAGCCAAACGTTACACCCATGCTCAATCCCTTAAGAGATGGGATGGAATCAAAGGATGCATCAGTCTTGCCAGGATCACCCTGGGCGACCCTGGGAAGCTGGCGCTGGCGAATAAATATTTGGCGATGACCAGGAAAAACCTTCGTTTAACAGTGGGAATTTTAACTGGCCACTGTCAACTAAGGAAACACCTCCATACTATGGGGCTAGTGGACACACCTCTATGCAGGATGTGTGAACAGGAAGATGAAACTGTCAGGCATGTCTCATGCGAGTGTCCAGAGTTATCGTCAGTAAGAGAGTGTGTGTTCGGTGAGTCTTGGCCTACACCGGCCGATATAAAGGAGATGTCTCCTAGTGACCTGTCCACCTTCCTGAGAAGGACAGGATCGACGATGACCTAGGAGGACAACTCCTCGGGAGGATGTACAGTGGGTCACATGTGGCCTAAGTGCTGTGAGCCTACACTCACCCTCCCTACTCTACAGATACAGATATTAGACTGGCTGAGCTGGCCAAAACGTATCCTAGCATGCAAAGATCTTATACTTGTTTGTTATAATTTCTTACTAGTTCTATTCCAAAATGCAGAGTTGGTGTATAAATAAGCATAGTACAAAGCACTCCACGCTATCACCATAATCAGAAATATATGGCAACAGCGCGTTGTTTTGAGATGACAAGCGGTTAAGACACTGTCGTTGCATGTCGCTTCTCCTTTTCGAAAAAATTTTCATTTAAATCAAAATTAGGACTGAATGTTAGAATTGAATTCCCTTTTATTGACTAAAACATAATTTTTTAAGGACAGTTAAAAGAAATTAAAAGAAACAGGGAGTGAGTTAAATTATTAACAAACGAATTTGTCATCTCAAAGCAACTCACTGTTATAAATATATTTTAGTGGAGCTCACTGAAGCGAGTTTCCGAAAAGGCCCTCATTGTTTATGGTTGCTATTTGGAGAGTATACAACCACTTTTCATTTGAATTGCTCAACCCTTTGTCGCAGAATAAGTTATTTCAATGTCAAATCAAAAAATGCTTACCATAGCAACAGATTTCTTGTGGAAATGTCAAGAGATGTCTCTTCTGTGCGAGCAGGCTATTCTGTGATAGAACCTCAATTACTACCTTAGAATTTATCAAGATGTAGAAATCAAGCAAACTTTTGGAATTTGGAATAGATGAAGACATAGTGCTAAGTACATTTGGTACATCTCTACGCTATTCAATAAGCTGATAAATAATTTTTTATCACAATAATGATAAAATAGTTCTGAGTCCAAGTAGAAATAATAATATTTGTGCCAACTTTCAATCACCTGAAGAAATTTGTTGATACATTCGCTTGTTCCGTAAGTACTTTGTTTACAGCAAACTGTTTTACTGATGGTGTACTTAATTAAAAATGAATGTATTGAGTAAAGGTTAATTTTTATCCGATAACCTTTGAAATGCGACACCTGCTCTACTAAAGTGCATTTATCTGTTATTTGCGTCTCTGATTATTTGTGAAACACTCGATTGTTAACTAATGACCCGTGCCCGATACTTCTCATTCTACTCAAAATCTACATCTACATCATTTTGTCCAGTAGCGTATGGCCAGAGATGAAGACGGGGAGGGGGGTTGAGACATCCTTCAAGGGCGTATTTTTCAGCTATTGAATTTTGTGAGACCTCGAAAAATCGAGAAAAACACAATAACAGTGTTGCTATTAAAATGTGTATGTAAATGGGAACCTATATACACTTTTTCCACGGATGGGATGCCCAAGAAAAGAAACATTTTTATTTGTAGGTCAGACGATAGTGCTACCCCTATACTACTATATTATACTACTACTATATTACTAGAAGTAATTAGCAATACGGCTGATTTTTTTTCATAAGTACCTTAAAGTATGTAGATTAAAATAAAAAAAGTTTACCAGTCTATCGATTTCCCAAATTAGAAAAAAAATCGAAAAACTTTTTTTTAGAAATTTTTTAATATTTCACGCTGGGAGGAAGGTAGAGAAAAATTAAAAATACTACTGTGTAGGGGGAGTGTTTGCAACAAAAAAGGTTTCCTGCGTTTCTTCCGTCCGAGCAATGGTTTGTCCGGAAAAAATTTGGTAAACTAAGTATATATGTTCCGCATCCGCGCGGCGGAGTACATTATAAACTATTGTACAGTTATAATGAAGATATAAATAATTGTAATAGAGCGTTTTGAACAGGAAAGTGTCGGCTTTAAGATGGTATTTTTTTGTCATAGCACATAATCATTTCTAGCAAATTACTCATATATAATATGAATATTATATTCTAATCAAACACCAAGTATCTCAATAAAAAATATATTATATAAGGTGGCATTGAAACAATTTTTCGAAGGATGAAAACTGTTCTTTAGGAGGTCTGCTCCATAGAAAAAAGTTACGGATAATTAATTTTTCCTAATTACGAAATACGACACTTTTCATTATTTTGTAAATGTTAGGAATCTTGAAATCAAGAAAATATATTATGTTACCGTAAAGACCCGATTTCAGTTGAAAACCCGAATTTCCTAGGAAAATCTAGTTTTAACTATCGCTCACAGTCAATTCTAGTTTCAACCAGCCTAACTAGTTAAAACTAGAATTGTCTAATAGTTTCAGTAAAATCTAAATATTTCAATAATATTAAATTCAAAAGAGTTGTTACTAGTTAAAACTAGTTTTCACTAAATCAGTAATAGTATATTACGTAACGTGTGTGGTAAGGAGCATTTTACGCACGAATGGAAAAGTTACGCACGATGCCGCGTAGCGGCGAGTGCGTAATTCCGTGAGTGCGTAAAATGCTCTACAACACGAGTTACGTACTATACTTTACCTACGACCTACTTGTATTTTTCATAAGAAGCATAAGAAATAACAGTTACATAATTAGAGGTGCTTGGTAAACTCCATCTCTATTCTCTATTACCAATGAAAGAAGCACAGTAAAGAACTAACGTTTAATCATTATTATTATTTTGTTGATAATCGAAAGTCCATTTTTCAATTATAATCAATACATATACATAGCCCTTTGTGCGTTTCACAGTTAAGCGTGGCCATATCTAATGTTTTCAAATAGTGAATTTTAAATAAAATGGAGACGTCTATTGACAGTTGCTAAGATGTTGCTAGGGAAGCCGTGCGATTTACTTTACAGCTGTGCGTTTTTTTTACAGTGCGTAATAGCTGTCATTACATTGATACCGACTGTGTGTTATTGACTGATTACAGGGGGGGGTCGTAGGTAAAAACTATTACGTGTTGTCGGTAGGAGTCTCTATTTTGGGATTAGACACAAAAAAGTCGTATGATTTATTTGTAGTTATAATTTAGATGGTGGTGTAAGCTCAAAAGCTCATGCGTAACGGACGTTGTGACTTGTTTTCTTTCGGTGAAGGATTCATCGAGGGAAATTTTTGAACAAAAATCATTCTAAGCATTAATAAATGTGTTGTGCGGTTAGTGCCGTTCAGTTGGTTGTTTCTGGCTAGAAGTATGTCAAGCTAGGATCTGTTTCGCCTGGTAAATTGGGTACATTTAAAAAGTAGGTACTTTTAAAAAGTAGGTATATTCTACCTGTAATTAAATTGTTTTTACCTTTTATAATTATTGTTATATAGAGCTGTTAAGCGTTGATGGTTTCTGGTATGTAAGCGTGCTATATGGGGCTGACTTAGGACGTTCAGTATTATATTGTTTTTTGAGTTTTTTCGAATTTTTTCACGTTTGTTTTATTTCCCACCTGTTTGATCACCCAACGCACCCGTTCATGGAACTAATTCCATGCATTTTTCATGTACTATTGAAAGTATTATTATATGACGTATTTATGTTTAATTATTTTTGGTATAGGTAAACCCATAGGATTTCGTTCCAAATAAAATGTTTATTGGTTACACAGAATCTACTGACAGGTTTAGTGAAAACTAGTTTTAACTAGAGGATGTTTAGTTAAAGCTAGAATTAACTCAAAATATTTGTTAATTCTAGTTCTAACTGGTGAGATCTAGAATTGACAGTGAGCGATAGTTGAAACTAGATTTTCCTAGAAAATTTGGGTTTTGACTGGAATCGGGTTTGTAACATATATAATAAATACTGTAACTTTGATAAAACTGAAGTAATTTTAATGGGGTTTGCGTAGAAATGTTGGGGAAACTTCTAAGATTAAGAATATATAATTACAAAATTAATTAATTTACATACATTTTTGGATTCAATGATTTTTAGCATTATAAGCCAAAATAGCAATTTTTATAGATTCGGGTAGGAATCTTCTTTATTTTTTCAAAATAAAATTTGATACTCTTGTAATATAAAGATTAATATTCAACGAACAAAATGTATATAGTGAAAAGGTATAAAAAGTGATTAATATATAATTTTAACATATAATTTTTTGCATACCTTTTTCCAATAAAAATATGTGAAAATTAATTTATTACCTTTTATTTCCAACCTTAACTCTTACCAAAGATTGAAAAAAAATTCTGATTGAATATTTATATTTTTATCCTCCGTGCAACAGAGTCGCGCGGATGCGGAGTTTACCGAATTTTTTGCGGACAAACCATTGATCGGACGAAAAAGTCGTAAAACACCTTTTTTATTGCAAAGCACTTCTCCTACACGGTGGTATTTTTTATTCTTCTCCGCCCTCCTCCCATCGGGAAATATTAAAGAATTTAAAAAAAAAGTTTTTCATTTTTTTTTATAATTTGGGAAATCGATAGACTGGTAAACTTTTTTTTATATCAATCTACATACTTCAAGGTACTTATAAAACAAAATCAGCCGTATTGTTAATTACTTGTACTTTTTGTCTAAAATGACCCATGCCGACTGGCCTATTGTAGTTTTAGTGAAAAATATTCTCAGTTGAAAATTAAGACTTTATGACCAAATTTCCAGTTTATTTGCGAATAATATAACTGTATGGGCGCGTTGTATCAAACACCTTAACTCGGTTTAACCACTGATGTAATTGATTGATAAGAAATAACTCAGTCTAAACATCATTTATATTAAGCCGATTTAGGTGTTAGATACAACGCGCCCTTTCTGTGTTTTTTAAAATGTCGGTCGCCACATAAATGTGTGAGTATTTGGTAAATAGTTCTTTCCATTTCCTGTAATTAAGTTACTTTTTAGGCTTGCCCGTTATGGGAAAGCAATGAATATACAGAGCACGAACGGAGACAACTACTTATTGCAAGGCTTCCAAATGTGAAAATGTTGAATGGTGGTGGAAAAATCACTGTCGAAGAAAGAGAAGATGCAGAAAGGGCATTCATTAGATACTATATGGATAAACCAGAAAGTGATCAACCGGAAAGGTAATGAATGTTTTTCCGAACAATGAACATACTAGAAGAGTAAATAGATGTATTATATGATGCCAACATAAACAATGTCAAAGTTTATTCATTTATTTTGCTTGATGTTGGCATGGCGTAGTATTAAAATGTAAAATGTAAAATCTTTGACAATTTACAAAATATCATGAATACATAGAACATAGAATTGCATGATTCAAGGAAGCTATCAAAATAATTTTTAAATCTCAAATCGTTGTGGCATCGCTTCTCTAAAGTTTGAATAGTTGATATAAAATTACCCCTAACATAATTATGTTCTCGGAAGCTCCTTTTAGAGCAATACTAATCAATTTTTGTTTTTAAGGTACTTTGAACTAATTCAAATTCATGGTAAATTAGATCCCTTGGTGAATATCGATTTAAAACCAGAAAAGAGAGTTAAAGTTAACTTTGTATGTGGAGAAATAAGCGAAATCAGATCGTTAGACCTATTTAGAACGGTATGGGATCTAAAGGTGAAATTAGAAGCCTTCGCTGGATTCTCCGCATCTAAAATGAGGCTATTTTATGTCGACCAAGATTTGCGAGATATGCAGGTAAACTTTTGTCGCGAATTAGATACATAAATGCGTCGCACATTTACAGGAGATTTGTTTGCATGATTTTTTATTCGTAGATAATGTCAAGTACCAAATATTTAATCAATGTATACAATAATAATTTCTTAGTATTATTTATCTAAGATAAACCATAAAATACCTGTACTTATGCTTGTAGTGTAAATAAATTAAATATCCATTGTTTTGAATGAAATTTGGTATCAAAAAGATATTAGGTATCATTTTTGTCTCTATTGCGCATTCTTCTAAAACTCTATCAAAATCGAAAGATGAAGTAATTTCGAAAAGAAAAGCTCGTATGGTAAAAAATTTTTAGCGGTGGGTATGGCGTCTACGGTTTTTGAAAAATTAAAAAAAAAACAGTTACTTGGGCATTCTCGAGCGCGTCAGATATTCATACCACGTGTGCCCCAAATGCCTCTGATAACAACGGTATACTAATCTGCCGGTTTGCGTGGTGGGGGTAGGCATATAAAGTAGTCAAAAATCCGAAAAAAAAATCTTCAGATTTTCGGAAGGGGTGTTAAGTAGGCCCCAAGGAAGCTCCCTTTAAAAAAACTGACGATTTCGGCGTGACGATAAGTTACGAAAAATTTTTGAAATTGCAAAAAAAAAGTTCTTTTGAAATACTCGAGTGCGTCAGATTTTCATAGGGGAGGTTTATCTCGGTATCCTGAAAGCATATTTTCTTAATCTGACAAAAATGTTGGTGGGTTCTCTTAATCTGACCGAAGAAGGTCTGTATTACATGTTTATGGCACATTCCTCTTTTTTGCTTCAATTCTTCACTTCGTTTTGCTTACGGTACGTCCAAAAAATAATTTCAGATTATATTCTTCAAAATAAAAAAAAAATAAAATCGCGCTCAAGAATGCCGGATTAACGTTTTTTTTACAAGTTCGCGACCCTTTAACTCGGCGGCGTCAAGGACTTATCGTCAGATTAGTTAAATTTAGTCTTAAAACACTAAGATCAACCCCCAATATCTTAATCTGACGCGGTCGACTATTTCAGACTATCGATTTTTTTACTAATCTGATCGTCTATCCTAGGCGTACTTAGAAAATTCCAAAAAGGTATCACAAATTGATTCAAATTTGTACAGGGTGGACAAAAATATGGTAGTTTAGATACTTTTGAATTATTTGACAGTATACTGCATGGGTTATAGAGGTTCTTTTATCAATCCTGAAGCCCCTAAACAACATTGCAATTGTCATTCGAAATCATTGGTAAAATACAAATTCATTTATGTCATTGAAATGGAAGCCATGTCGAGAAGTCGAGGTCTATTATTCCGAGGAATAAACTTGGAAAATTTCATCCATAAAGTAGCTCTCTATTACAAAGTAAAACACGGACTGTGTCTACCAGCAATCTGTAGTTCTTTCACAGGGGAAAGTCTATCTATAGTCTTACTAGAGATACCCTCACCATCAATAAGGATACGACTAACTGAATGTTATAGAAAATCTCCAATCCATTTACATAAAAAACGAAATGATGCAAAAAATCAACCTAACTCCAATCCAAAGGCAAAACAACAGAATCTCTCTGGGTGCCATCCCACACAGGTGTTAAAGTAATTAAAGAAGTTGACGAAACTGCCAAAAACTTTTCTAACAACCCCGCGGTAACATTGATAAATATAGTTCCTAGTCACAATCATAAAGACTCGATAAAAACATTCATAACCAACGAATGGCATCTAAAATGGAATTTGAACCTCCGCAATAAACTTAGTGTTGGACACACTATCATAACCCACTAATACCTGATGTCCAAAGAAGTTATTTCTCTGTGTAATCAGTGCCAGTGTGTTAAATCTGTGGAGCATGTTATTACAAATTGTCCACATCTTAATAATATGCGTAATTAGTGTGCTGTTTCCAATAATATAAAGACAGCGAGAAAAGAAAATTGTATAAAATCTTCAAGCAATGATAAATACTGTACTCTGCAAGATGCAAATATATTTCGATAAAACTTCCATTTATACTGACCATTTTTGTAGATTATAATTTTATTTATTGTTATTTTGTTTCCAGGGACCGGAATTGATGAAATTTCCCAACAAACGATTATACAGCTACAATATTCGTAACGGAGATGAAATAATTATAGACTGTAAAAAGAAACCAAGTGAATCTAAGTAAATAACTTAAAGTTATATTACGAATTGTACTAAGGTTGAAAACCAGCTTAGATCGTTTTAAATGATCTAGAAAAATCGGAATATAAATTTTAACTGGACTTAATTTGAGAGACTTAGATAATATTTCCAACCTGAAAATCGAAAATGAGTAAAAATAGACTTCGGTTAACCATAAATATATTACCTATATCTCATCTGAAATGTTTGAAATGACGGTCCAAAATGCATTAGACAAAAGAAATATTTTTTGATTCTGTCATCTGTACAAATAGATCATAATATCATAGCTATAAGTGAATCTTGTCCTTAAGTAAGGTTAGAAAGTGAGGCCTAAATATTAGTATATGACAACTGGTCTGATTTAATGACTCTCATATTTACTCAGTCACGATATAATTTTCAAAGTTTATGCCTGCACAATTGACCTTGACCTATATTGTTGATATTTTGTAAGTAAAAGTCAATTTTAAAATCTACCTTTTTCGATTTTCAGTAACTTCCATAAAATTTATATATTTATCTATAACAGATCTGCTATATCGGTTATTTGAGATAATTTTTAATTATTCAGTCACTCTGGTGTTCCAGCATCATTAAATTGTACAATTTTTTCGTGTATAAAGATTAACTAATTTCAAAAACTATGAAATTTTGGAGCACTTAGATAAATCGATATTATTAGTATACTAGCTTACGTAACAGATTTGTACATGGTGTTGGTATATTGTTACGCAGTATTCATTTTTACTAAAAAGTTGATGAAACTGTGACGAAATTAATAGATATATTTATTGCAAATATTTTGTTATATTTTTCTTCATCTTTGTGAAATTTTCACTTGCTGTGAAATAGATCACGATTCGGTTTATTTAAATTATGATTTGATTGTATTTTCGTTTATTTAACTAGGTAGACCATTAATATTGTGTAAGTTCAATAAATTCTACCAATATTGAATCCATTCTACAGAAATCTGGAAAATCAATTTTGTCTTCAATTTACCGTCAGCTGTCCAATCGAATAATAATAAATATATAAATACTTATAAAAAATAATTCAAAATCTAGTGAAAACCAAGAGAGGTGAGAGTCCATTCAGTTTAATTCTATTATTAATCGGGTTTGTACATATTTTATGAAAGATCTAGTTTTGGTTGGATCCTACAAGGTTGATGCTAGTACCTTGCTGGGTAAGTGATTAGTACCATTGTGTAATGTTAGTACTGATATAAGTATGGTTTCAAGATTTGGATTTTTTTCGGATTAATCACTAATATACACATTTTGTTGAAACTTTTTTTTATTTCTAATGGACAAATACTAGAACAATTATTTTTATGTTATGAAAATCACCTTAATTATTATTTATTGAAGTTTATATTAATGGTACACCTTGTAGATGTTCCGATTTATTGATATTGTATTGATTAATATATGGAAAAAGTTATCGCTTCTATCATTCATTCATTTGGAATCGCCAGGATTTGTCACACAATTAGACAGATAAGATTCGTGACTTTTTTATTTAATGTTCCCATCACGTTGTACTCACCAAATACAATCCATATTCCTTCATTTTCTGTTTGCTATATAAACACACATATACTTACGTTATTTTCAATTTTTTTTTCCAAAAGCTAAATTGGTTATGGGATTATTCACAGAGCTCTATATCTTTTTTTAATGAGTTTCTTTTTTAGCGAAATGTCATGTCCAGCAAGTTATTCAGTTTTCCTGCTTTCCGATGACAGAATAGTAATTTACGTTACAAGACCGGAAAGTAGTGTTTTTCAGGTCGAGACAAGCAGATTCCAGGGCTAGCCGTAGGCCAGTCCTGGAAGCTTGGTGAGACCTGAAAAACACGAATTTTCGGTTGCGTGACGTACAATATTTTTTTAAGACAGACACTTCGATATACATTTATTCTTTATTTTACTTTTTATAACAAAGTCATTAACAAAACTAAAACTAAATAAAATGATATATTTGACATAAACAACAAATTAAAAATCAACGAACTGTCATCACTCGACAATATATCGAAACGTTGTTACCATAGTAACGAAATCAAGGTAGATTGTTTTATAGAAGAGCGATTGGAAAAATGAAAAAAATGGACGTCAGGGACCGGCAATAGTATATTAAAGTATAAGTGGATATTAAGGTCGTTAAAACCCTCGCGATTTTTCGAGCACGACGGCAAAGCCGGAGTGCTCGAAATAGAGCAAGTGTTTTAAAGACCAGTTATCCACGAATACTTTACGCTATTTTTTTTATTGGTGCACTTTGAAATTATAAATACTGGTCTATAACTACTACAACAACAAGAAATGGAAATCATAGATGGAAATAAGAACTAAATGTCAAATGGTTGAATTTGATGTATACCTTGCGTTGTCATGGAAATGAGAAAACCATAAACTAATAATTTGTATTTTGATGGAAGTTCAACCTCATTGAGCTCTGTGAATGTTAATAGTATTATTTAAATACCATTTCCTAAGATTTGAAAAATCGAAATATTAATATTTCAAACAATACCAACGGCACTTTCCATTTTAATTTATAAATTTGACATTGTTGAATATTGTTCGAATAAAAGTTTTGACGTTACAAACTACTCCTGTCAGATCAATAATAAAAAAATTGTCATTTAGACATGATTTAGACCAAAGATCTAGACTTCGTTTCTCGAGTTGTTGATGTTGCCACGGTAACTTTAAAACACGCGCGTTTTTTAAAGTTCGATTTAAACACGCTGAGGCGTGCTTTAAATAGGTAAAATGGTTCACCAATAAAAAAAAAACTTTTTCCGGTCCCTGGCACCATTTTCCGGTCTTGATCGGCAAAAAGTTATTTTCTGGACGAAAAATTGTCCAGAATGTGTATACTTTCTGGTCGGTCTTAAATAAAATGATCTTCAGTAGCCCGAGAGCGTTTTCTGCATGTGTGTCACGCAACTGTTTTTCGCCTACTGAATAAACCTAAAAATAGGAGAATATAACAAAAAACGTTGACACGTTCAATCAAAAAATTCATGTGAAACGTCAAAATTGCAGTAGTAAAGTACAGTACAGTGACAGATGATAAAAAACGTCATAAGTCGTGGCATTAAGAATTTTTCGCCCTCAGGCTACTAAACAATACTTTCCTCTCCATTTTTAACGTTCATGATTAGTTTTCCGGTAAGATAGGCAGAAAAAATAATATCTTTTGTCTCTCAATGCTTATGGCTAAATTACAGTGTCTCAACAGATATTTGATAGACGATCATTGTCTCTGTTTCTGTAGTTTACATTTTCAAGCTTGTCGTTCCAACTCACAAAAGTTGGGTCGTTGTCTAAATTCGTTATTATTATTGAAATTGACTTTGGTACTGAAAGTTATCTTCCTTTCTAGGTTTTATGTCTAGTTTTTTCAATTTCAAAGTCAAAAAAGTCATATGTTTAATTTTTCCTTCTGCACCTTCCCATTATAAACTGAAAAGCTGCTTGGGAATTTATTCCTATTATTGTTTCTCAAGCAGTAAAAGTATACCACAGTAGTTTTTCCAATCTTTAATGTACTTATAATTTCAAGCACAATTTAACGTAATAGATTTCAATTTAAGAAAGTGGTATCTTATCTCTGTAAAATTGTATTCAAAAAGTCATTGGCGATGAATGAACAGCAATATTCAATTTATATAAAAAAAAATATTTCCATGGAGTCAAAGTTTACACATAAATACCTAATAATAATTGAATACATTTATTTTTTAAGAAACTCAGAAGACCTAGAAGACGATACTGAAGTCGACGAAAACTGTACAATAAAATGAATAGTAATAAAATGTTGGAAATCAAAATGTTGAAAATTGTTTATAAAAAAATAGCTGTGATATACGTAATAAACATTTGAAAACAATTGAACATATTATTAATTCTTTTTTGAAAATTAAAACATAAATTACAGCATTACAGAAACCGAAACTATTAAATATTATGTATATATTAAATAATTTTAGGGCAGCTTTGAGCTATTTTCAATGAAAATTGTGTAACATTGAAAAATATCAGTGCCAATATATAATAAAAAATTACCTGTACTTTGTTGTTGTTTTTTTTTAATTATACTGTAAATAATATTGGTTACATCAAACTAGTTTGATTCATTTAACCCTTGTGTAAATATATGTTGTTAACCAGCTCAATCATCTGGCTATCGAATTAGTAGGTATATAGATATTACAGCTAGTTCTATAAGAGTTTTGCAAAACGGCGTTCACTGTATAAACTTTCACTTGGATCAACTTCAACGCGTAAAACGTTATATTGAAAAAATATAACAAAGACGCAGCTGTAAAACAGAAAAGAGCTAAATGGCGGTTACTGGTGACCGAAGAAAAAGACTAGCAACTGGACTGAAAATTGAGGGACTACTGATATGGTTTCCAGCAATCCCTGCCGAAATATGAATTAAGGGTATTGCGTATGTCCTCTCACCCAGTGGGAATTTTTCATTAACCAGTAGCGCCAATTTTATTGATTAGCATGACCGTTGAGTGATATAACTGGATAATATTGTTATCCATTTCCATGATTTGTTCAATGTTGTGGATTCTAGTTCACTCGATGTAGGTCAGTGTTTTTCTTAGCCTCAAGCTATATTGAAGAATAGTAAGTTGGATTCTTGGAACTATATAATATTTAGTGAGTGAGAAAAATTTATAGAATTAAAACAAAATTCAACAAATATATATAGACAGAAGTATAAAACACTTTCCATCAGCATTGTACCATAAACAATGATAATAATAATAATACTTTATTCATCCTTTTTGATCACAAAAATAGTTACGTGCAACGTATAGTAAAAAAGCCAAAACATATAGGGTCAGGTGGGGCAAGAGCATTTTTGGGGACAGTTATAAGCCTGAAAATATCTTAACCTATTGAATAGGGGGAATCTATAATAAGGATATTCCTACAAGTATACTAAGCTACTTGACAAAGGGTAGCGCTGACCGACATGTTTGTCGTTGTTTTAAAATTTGTTTTGTATTAAAAAAATATTTAAAACGCTGTAGATAGGTAACTTTTTTAATAAAATGAATGAAAAAAAAATTTCAACCGTTTTGTAAACTAATACAAACGCATATACGTATTTATATCAGTTTACGCACTTGCCCCATTTAATGGGGCAGAGCGTACCACTGTTGATTTTTTTCAAAATTCCTTGAAATTCTTCAATATATCAATTTTTCGGGTTTTCCCTTTAGAAATGTACTGCGAACACGCTCATTATATCGTCATATCAACCTAACCTAACCTAACCTGACCCTACATAAACAAAACAAAAACCTAGCATAGTTAAAATAATGGATGTGAAAGCCTCAAAATAATATATTGAAAAAATTATCAAATATTTGGACAATTTCATTAAAATTAATTTTAATAATAAAGGAATAATTAAGAACCACAACCTGTACGTATAGATGAGTAAGTAGCTGGGACACATATAAAATCATTAAAACTGCAGTTTCCGCATTTTACGAAAAAAATTTTGAATTTATTCATTATTCAATTGGATTGTATCAATGGTAAATCGTTTATCCTTCCCTGTTTAACAGTACGCGATAAATATTTTTTTTTTCATATTTTTTACTCTTATTTCCAGGATTTGCTTGATAATATAGCCCACTTGCTTTAAAAAGCTCAATCGCATACTCTTTTTCAATCCTTTTATAGAACAGGTGATCATTAGGGGGTTAGGTGAATTTTTTGTTAACGAAAATATATTCACAAGATCGTTAAATTCCGTCCGGAAATATAAGATCCTAACTTTAAAATCTCCAATTAGGATAAATAACTATAAGTTAACAACTTTTGGCAATAGATTACTGTCTTATGATTTATGAACTCACAATTCAGATATGAAGCAGGTCCGTTTCTATTAAAATCAATGTACCAATAATTATAGCAAAAATTTAATATTATGGAAAAAGG
>CAJUYG010001529.1:65252-79078 GCA_910591675.1 Galerucella calmariensis
ATCCGTTTTTTAGATATCTGATTGTCTAATCGAGTTTAGGATTTAACCTCCTCCAATATGATGCCACATAACTGACAAACATTTTCACAGATGTTTTCCAAAACTACAAAAAAATCTGGTGTAGTGTCCAAATGAGATATCATCACTTTCACATGTTTTTTCTTTGGACTCGATTAATAAATAGTTCCAGTCTATCATTATACATTCCACAATGTAAGATAAAACATTAATATTTTATTAAAATTGTTGACAAAAGCTATATTGAAGTAAATAGCGTGAATTAAAAAGTTGACAAATGTTTTCTAAGCCACTACAGTATGTTTTGTTCAGTTTAATAATTCCTAAACATTGAAATTAGTAACTGTTATCCACATTATCTACTTGTTGTCATGCGTCATTTAGGCGCTGGAGATCTAAAACACACAGAATCTCTGGCAGATTTCAGCCTCCAGTTCGCGTTCAGCACGAGTTTACATCTCCTGAAACGGTAACCGGAGTTGTTCGGAAACTTCAAGAACTTTCCAATGACCGTTAGAATGGTGTTCTAATGAACATGGAATCTAATTTTCCGATATTTTATCGTGGACTGAGAGAAGTTTGTTGGTCAAATCAAAAAAGGTTTATAATAAAAAACGAAGCTCATTTCGAAGTTTTATAAAATCATGAAAACTTTAAATAATGTTATAATTTTAGTGATTGTTTGGATCGTGAGAGGTAAGAGTGTCTTTGACGTAGTGCATGATTGAATTACATCATTTCAATTCTGTTTATAATGATTGGACCAATAATATTCAAAAATTTACTCTTAATGGGGAACGTTAATTGAAAAAGTTTCTAAAATAATTTTCATTGTTCTTCCAATCACAATACGTGATACTCCTTTCTTCTACAATACATATTTTTTGATAAATTCGGATACGCAAATGTGGTATCTTTTGGTATTAATATAACTATATATTTGTATTTTAACAAAATATAGACAGTAGGTTAAATGTGCTGAAAGATTGTTAATGAAAGTAGTGACAAAATACATTTTGTTTCAACTTTAATTGCCAGACTTGGAAACAATGTCAGTCAATTGTATATATACGGCCCAAAAAACAATAGAAGTTACTGGGATAGGAGAGTACGGGTACAGAACAAAATTAATTACCATGAAGAGATGTTCTTTCATTTTCATGTGGGTGCAATCGATAACACCCACGGCAAATTGAAAAGTGTACTTTGTTTGCCATCTTCCTTTGGCTTCCATCACATCCACCGGAGTGCGAGGGAATTTTATCAACTGTCCACATTTTCCTAACATCTGGTTAGCAGCTCACATCATAACTTTAGAAACAGAAGTTTTGTGAACACCTCCTGTTTGAAACCCCGGATCAACTTACCTATCTCAAAAATATTTTCATTTTATCAGTGTTACTTATAGCACGACCTCTTGGTTCTTTCGATTCTACACTTGATAGCCATTTGAGATTTCCTCCATTAAATCGATACAATGCCTTAAAGTACGGTCACAGGTACTTTTTCTAGGTTTATAATATTTTTTCGAACGCATATTAAGCACGAACTCAGTCATAGCTCTACCATGGTTAAACTGACGTCTGGTGACTATGTAGTACTCTCATCCTCATCCAGTATAAACACATTTTTATTCATATCAAAAATGGGAATATTTCCACAACAAACATCACATAAGAGTACCCACTCATCTGCTTCTGGTTTTTATTCATACCGCGTGGAGTATTTCCTCCAAATTTTCAAGTAAGTATAAAGTAAATGCTCATTTTGATTCATACCAACTATTAACTCATTCTTTAAGCTCCATCAGAGCTATACAAAAATATAAACAAATACAACATATTATTATCGTCACATACCCACATAACATCAATGTCCTTAGTATGTTCTACGGAGATCTTATTAAGATCCAACACAGAATGTTCTGAAAGGGATGTTCCTAGTATATTCATAGGACGTACTTAAAATCATGTTTCAAAACGTATGTGCTAAGAATGTACATAAAAGAATGTATATGAATAATATATGCTTATCATGTACCACATTAGAATATCATAAGAATATTATAAATAAGTATATACTTATCACATACTCTTTCGAACGAGCGCTTTTAATTTTATATTTATGAGTGTCATATTATTCACGTAATTTGAAGTAAAAAACTCGTAACGCCAGCAGGTGCTCATTTTTCTCGACTTCATGATAAATTGAAACACATGCTATGGAAAAAATCTTTAAATATAATTAAACGAAGTGGTTTCGACTAACTTTGAGGTATACTAATCCAAACACTATCAAGAATATAATCAAATACTTGATTATTTGAGTGAAATTTCCCTATGCTCTCCTAATCTAAGGAAATTTCAGAAACACGATTTGTAGTGTCCAAATCAGAACTATATGAGCTATGTGCTTATAGGGCTCAGACTAGTCTAAGGAAGAAGAAGAAAAAGAAGAGTATGTTTTGAGGTTATGTGTTATGTGTACCCATTCCATTATCCATCTGATAAACTGATAATTGATTTCGTTTTATTTCACATTTTTAGCGGTTTTTTGTGCGATTTTTGCGGGAAAGTGTCTTCCTTTTGTTTGTTATTGTAAAGTAAGTGAAGTTATAATATAAAGAAAGTTTGCCAAGTATATGTTCATGATACATTAAATACAACGGTACCAATTATCTTTTCAATTTTTATCATGTTTCCAAAACGTTTTAAGGAAGGATATAGCTCTTCCTTTAACAGAAAAGTAAAACAAATCCGAACAAAAAGAATAATAGCTACATATTCTAAATACGAGTATAGCACTGAAGATGGCTTAACAGCCGAAAGCGCTCTGCGATTTTTTAAAAATTAAATTTTACACAGAATACAAATATGTTTTCTTGACTTTTTAGTTATGTGTACTCAGATATAAAGATATTCAACATATTCTAAACCCATTGTTTATCCTAAAAATAAAAGTGATTCTGTTCCATCAGAGGAGTGTGATATTTTGAATCGGCATGGACCTAATACTGCTGATTGTTCCTCACATGCTACTTGCCAGACTCAATCAGAAGTGAACAGTTTTCGGGAACCCAGTACCTATCTAAGAGAAATAAGCAAGGTTGAAATACCTTCCACTATTCAGTTTTCCTCAAAACTAGCATTATGGGCTATTCAAGAAAATATTACACACTCTGCCCTAGGAAAATAACTAAAAATTTTTAAAAGGGTCTCATCACTTGATCATTTAAAATTGCTGCCATATGATCCAAGGACTCTTTTACATAAAGACGCCAAACTGATTATTAAACGTAAGTATGTGGATTGCAACTGATCTGAGCATCACAGAGAATAAGAAGCAAAAGCAGTGACTATAACAATATTGTTGAAGTCTTTGGCAAACGTATTCGCCAAGAATACTATAGGATTATTATAGAAGTTCTGTTTAAGAATTTTTTTGTCAGTTAAAGCAATAGAAATACAGAATGCGTTAGTCACATTTCAAAGTACATTATATTTCTTCTACAAAAAAAATCAACTATGAACAGATTTGTTTTCTACAAATTAGTATTAGGTGTGATTTTAACAATGCGCAACGTCACTGTCATATCGCCATACCGACACTCGTAAAATGTTTACTCTCTCACTGGTAAATTTATTAATTTTATCAATTTATTTATTTATTTTAGTCTAATTAATATTTTTCCAATTACAAATTAGAGATAAATAACATCAATTTTATAAACCTAAAATAAACAATACAAACAAGTTTGAAAATAAATAAATTAGTTGATGAATCAGTTTGTGAATACCTATATATATTCAAATTATCCAGGAGATGCAAGAAAAATGTCAAAAAGGCTGGTTTTAAATGAAACTAACTGTTTCTAAATGACTCCACAATATATTTGTTTATACAGTTAACTCAATCAAAAAGGCTGCAACATTTGTTATAGTTTTCACATAAATTTGAGACTTGCGAATTCCCTGAGAATATTAGTACGCGAGCCTGTTAGGCATACTCATGAAATTATAGAAAACTGGTATGTCCTAGAGAAGAATATAGTTGATATTAGCATTCAACCAATTACCATAGATATAAATACTGGTGATAGCTCTGATTCTAACTATGAGGAATATTAAATGAAATTTATTGTATATATTTATGAGTCTTAAATATACATACTTAAAATATTTATTATTTATTTTCACAACCCAAAAGATTTTTATTTTTCATTGTTGAACCGTACGGGTGGGACGGCCCAATAGTAATGGTTGCCAGTCATAACCCTAAAAAGCCAATTCTGATTTGCAAAGTTTCTACTGAGGAAATTGTTATTAATACTTCGCGATATGACATACATGAAAAAATCGAATGCCTCTTCTTGATATAGTAACTACTTCAGTTAAAGAGAAGTGTTATTTTATTCAATGTATATATATGATACTTATTCTTTTCTGAGGTATGTTTGTGTGTTTTTGTGTGGATGTGTTGTTCGTTTGGATGTCTGTGTGTGTATATTTCTTACCATAAGTGATAATGATATTTCAAGAAACTTGTGCAATCCCCATGTTCTTTTACCTTTCACTCTTTACAATTACCTACTACTAGTTCTTAATAATTAATATGTACCTTCCATTTTAGATCAATAACGTATATTATTTATATTTATTACCCTATATCTTTTCAACCTATTCAAGAATTAAATTTCTTAAAGGTTTACCCTTTCTATTGTACATGTTTTAGGCTAGCTTATGTATTTATCTTGTAACAGTTTTTTGTGCAATAAATATTATTATTATTATTAATACTAACTCTTATGCAAGTAAATTTGCGGAGTAACCCTATAAAACTCTGGAATACTAACAGTTTTTTCGAACTAAAGGTTTAGCTAGCATATTGCGAAATGGCTGTAAAATATTTACAAATATCTAATAGTATATTACATAACAAGAGTTGTAAGTTGCTTATTACATGCGAATAGAAAAGTTGCGCACGAGCCGCGTAGCGGCGAGTGTGGTAATTCTATAAGCATGTAATAAGCTTACAACTCTAGTTGTGTACTATACTTTTTCTACGAACAACTTCATTGATAAAAATAAAACGCATGAATAACATGTACATTCACACTAACAGCTAGTGACAGCGAGTCTTATTAATTATTAAACGTCAAAACAACCTCTACTAACTCTTTTCCATGGTTACTCGAAACCATTGACTGACTAGGCTTTGGTGATAAATTGTCGTTTTTCTAGAACTGAAGCGTATTTTTTTTATTACATGCTAGTCATTACGTGTCAGTATCCGTAATGATCTATTTACTTAGTAACCAAATAGTCGGTAATATGGAATTTACTAGTGTGAGAGTAGAAAATAGTATATTACGTTACATGTGTGGTAAGAAGCATTTTACGCACGAATGGAAAAGTTACGCACGATGCCGCGTAGCGGCGAGTGCGTAATTCCGTGAGTGCGTAAAATGCTTTACAACACGAGTTACGTACTATACTTTACCTACGACTTACTTGTACTTGTATTTTTTATAAGAAGCATAAGAAATAACAGCTACATAATTAGAGATGCTTGGTAAACTCCATCTCTATTACTCTATTACCAATGAATGAAGCACATTAAAGGACTAACGTTTAATCATTATTAATATATTGTTGATAATCGAAAGTCCATTTTTCAATTATAATCAATACATATACTTAGCCCTTTGGGCTTTTCATAGTTAAACGTGGCCATATCGAATGTTTTCAAATAGTAAATTTTGAATAAAATGGTGACGTCTATTGACAGTTGCTAAGATGTTGCTAGGGAAGCCGTGCGATTTACTTTACAGCTGTGTGTTTTTTTTACAGTGCGTAATAGACGTCATTACATTGACACCGACTGTGTGTTATTGACTGATTACAGGGGGGGTCGTAGGTAAATATCTATTACGACCTACGTGTCATTTAATGTATGTATTGCGTTTATATATGAATGATGACGCATGGGAAAAGATTCACCGAACCAACTTGTATATAATGTTTGATTTCCTCGTGACACCAGCTTAGAAATCAGAAAATTGCATAATATCACCTTCTATTCGGATGTTTGGATGCTAAGGGTGAAATTCATAGTCGACACTTGAGGGTCACTCATACTTCACTCATCCTTATTGTATGCAGAGACATTTGACAGGCGAAAAGTGAGGTTGAGTTTGAGTGTAACTTGAGTGAAATATAAGTACAGATTTCAGCTCCCTTGAGTGAAGATTTCTAGCCTATAAACCACGTTTGTACCTTACACTGTCATTTTACGATATCAAAATTTTGTTTGGTTGTTATTTTTCTGTTATAGTTTCAAATTTTCCAAGGAAATTAGTATGATGGATGATTTTATTGATTTTGTAAACTATATACATGATGATAATGCTTACGTTTATCGTTTACCTAGATTAGTAAACACATTGGTGTGGTAAAAAGCAAAATTATTAAATTTATCCATTTTTTATATGAAACAATATGCTCTCCGCTTGAATTAAACTCGTGTGTCAGTGACACCCATGCCTTTTCCCTTCCATCTAAGCTAGCACAATCAGTTTTTTTTATTTTCTATAAAAGAATATTTACGAACCAGTTCACTTAGGGCTAGTTTTTCGCTAGACGAAAAGAGTTTTCTTTTGTTTACTATTTTCATAAGAAATAATATCTACTATAAAAATTGAGAATAAGAATCTAAAATTATCTATCAAATAACCAGCTTGAAAAATAAACTTACGCAGCAAATAAGAAATATGTATGAACAGTGAAGAACTAAGCTGAGAATAATGCCATGCAACAGATGTCAGATGAACGTCAAAGGACGATCATAGATCACAGTTGTTAACCAAACTCAACCAAAAGTTTCTAATAATAACATTGATGCCAAACTTTCTCCACTCAAATTGAAGTATTACTTGAGTAATGACTGTGGATATGAAAAGTCGCCTCGAGCTAAACTCAAACTAAGTTGAGTTTGAGTATGAGTGTCCCTCAAGTGTCGACTATGAATTTCACCCTAAGTAAATAAATCATTGCAGCTACTGAAACGTAATATATGAATTAATAGACGTCATTTTGAGTGAAAATAGAGTGAATTTGAATACAGAAAAATAAAATAAGTTCATGACGCCACTTTCGTAAACGATATGACATCAGTATCACTTATTGCCTCCTATTGATGGTACATTTGAAAAAGAGCTCTCCACAAACTTGTTCAGCTACAAATAATTCCCTGTTTCGTCTTCAATTAGTCACTTTTTTATACAATCTAGGGTTGGTATATCATTGGTTGTTGGTATAGGACATGATATCGACTCCGAATTATATCCTTTTGCATTTGGTCAACACATTATTAGTGTCACTTCGTTTTTTTTGTACATGTATTGGCTGGTTGATAATGTCTTCTACTGTGGATATTGGAGCTTCGATCAACTTACATGTTTCTTTTGGTGCATCGGTTATACTATAACCTCAATGTTTCAATAACACTAACATATTTTCCATAATTCGCCTCACATCTGGCGATAAATGCACTAATAAGAGGTACAATACTTAAATCCCATTTGGAAAATATAGGTACCTTTCGAATCACAAATATTTTAGTTGTAAAATAATTATACCTACTATTATGAGGAATTATCTTCTCGCTTTTCGATGTCATTGGTATCGGATTAACGACTACCAGCTGTGATGCTTTAGACAAATCAATTATAGTGGCATACGTTAAAACAAAGTATCTGGACACTTAATACATATTTACGTAATTAGTTATGAAAAGAGCGATATTGTTCAACAAGCGTAATATTTGCCAAAACGAGCGCTAGCGAGTTCTGCAAATTACGCGTGTTGAACAATGTCGCTCTCTTCATAACGTGTTTACGTACAACGTTTTATCTAATTCCGCGCTTTCATAATATCCAATAAAATCTTCAATTACAATGCTAATATTGAAGTGGAATCAAATGGTGTTAGAAGTATTGTTACTACGATATATTCACCCAGAAAATTGACTAACTTTAAATAACTGTGTCCTGAATAATGTTCTCAATGTTTATATATCTCAAAATACTATTGAATTAAAATAATGGGTTGATTGTACAGTTTAAATAATGAAATAATTGTCAGTTTTGACAGTACCTACCTAATTAATAAATTATTCTTTGAAACTCATGTGGTATCTCTATGTTGAAACATAAACAGTTACGTAAAGTTTTTACATAACTACTTTTCATAACTGATATATGAAGGTTATGAAAAATGTGACGTTACCCAACGTCAAGGAGTG
The DNA here is from genome assembly GCA_910591675.1 of Galerucella calmariensis. Lineage (NCBI taxonomy): Eukaryota > Metazoa > Arthropoda > Insecta > Coleoptera > Chrysomelidae > Galerucella > Galerucella calmariensis. Next base: position 73,572 of record CAJUYG010001529.1, read on the forward strand.
ACGTAAAGTGTCACATTTGATAGCGGAATTAGATAATAGTATATTTCATTACCAGTACAGAAATGAGGATTTTTCCGTGCGCGCGTGACAAATTCTCGTGTGAGGCGCAGCGGAACACGGGAAGTCATGCAAGAACGGAAAATCCATTTCTGGACGAGTAATGAACGATATTTTTTATTATACTTAGGTACCTGAAATCAACATAAACAAAAAATATCGCAAAAAATTATTAAGAAAATCGGGAATATTTATTTTTATTTTTAAAACAGTAAAAATGTAAGTACATACAACTCAAATTAACAAAAAAAATACAAGTAGGTAATTCTAGGAAAATTAATTTTGGACAGAACCGTTATTATTAATAGTAATATTTATTGTACAATTCGTATTATTGTTGAAGCTCAATCCCTTTTGCATTTCTTTTTGTTGAACTAAAGACTCTGCTAAAGATGTTGAAGCGGAGTGTTCGTGTGTGCTTTGGTTCTCTTGATTGACTGTTACAGATGTTGTAGTTTCCAAGTTACAAGTGCTAAACAACTATGTTTATTATTAAGCGCACGGAAACAGGGATCGGGAAAAAAATTCCGTGCGCTGTTCCGAAAATGTCATATTTACTGTATTTTATAAACAGTTGAAAATGTAGTATTTTCTGTTAAGTATAATAAAAATATAATTTATCGACCACAAGCGACCACAAGTTGAATTTTGACTGGAATTTAAATCCCTAAAGTTGTGTTCGACGTTCAATAGGATCAGTTTAATTGAGGATCAAGTTTCTACAACCACAGTCTAACATTCTCAAGTTTCTATTAATATTCGGTCATTATGCGTTTTCAAGATTCTACTCATCTTCCTCAAGCTTCATGCATGAATAGAACATTAAGTGGTTGTTATGCAGCAATTATTTGACTGAAAGGTACTATTATTATGTAATCAATATAAGTGAAGTCTGTTCGTACTTATAAGGAAGTGACTTACTTATTATTCAAGGGTAACGATTTATGAAAAAAAGAAAATGCTATTCATACATAGCCTGGTTGAAGAATTGTCGTATTGTAAAGGAAGAATTGTTGCAGTGAAAGGGAAGAATTTTCGTAATTTGAAGCAAAAGAAAAGCTAGGTTATATTCCTTAAAGAAAAATTAAAATAAGTTTTAATATTTTTCTAGTGATGTATGATCAAGCCTAATCACTAGTATCTAATATTTCAAAGATAATAAAAATTAGACTTTGTTCTTCCTTGAAAATCATTATGCAATTGTCATTGTGGCTTCAGAGAGTCTAGATCGACTGATGGTGTGATATATAAGTTAACTTCCATTGTTTATGATTCGCTTGACAGGAATACTCCTGCTATATGTGTCATCTTGGATCTCCCCATAGCATTTGTCGCCGTTTGTTATTAATTGTTATTAAGTAAATTGGGGAAGTATAGAGTTAGAGGCAATACAAACAAGCTCATAGAAAGTTTTATATCAGATAGGGATCAAATGGTTCAAATCGATGGTGTAATGAATGCACCACATATAATCACATGTGGTGTACCTATAGGTAATTGATGGTGGTGGTGAATATTACCTATTACATAAGCGTTATATATATGTATTATATTTATTAACACTATTATGTACCACGTATAATATCTGACTCGTTGACAGATCTCTAAAATATATTAAAATTATAAACGTCAAGAATATCAATTATCTTCACTACTTTCACTCACTTTTAATTTTATATTGATTCTAAACTATCTCCACACTACCCCCCTTGGCAGAGAATTTGGTTACAAATTCAAAGTTTTTTTAAATCTAACTCTTCTGCCAGATCGCGTTGTATATTCGGGAACAGGAATGGGCTCTTCAGGTACAGGTTCAACAGGAGGAGGGGAAACAGGAACATGTTTTGGAACAGGAACATGTTTTGGAACAGGAACAGAAACGGGTGTTGAAGCTTCATCTTGTAAAATAAATGCAGGTTTAACTCGATCGATCGATACTTTAGTAGGTTTACTGCGTATCAAGAGCGTCATCGTCTTTTCGTCTCGATCAATGATTTCGTATGGACCAGTGTATGGTGGTTGAAGTGCTTTGAGAATGGGTCCTTCTTTCAAAAAAACATGACTGCATTTCGAGAGTTCCTTGAAAACAAAAACGCCAGGTTGACAATGTCTTGATGCTGGAGTTGGTCGTAAACGTGACATGAATTCTCTTAAGCTTGAGAGAAAGCTGCTCGTATCGTCAAGATTCTTGTTTTCAGGGTTTGAAGAGAAAAGTTCAAAAGGTAAACGTAGAGTTTCTCCATATACCATCTCAGAGGAAGTAGCCTTGATATCTTCTTTAAAAGCTGAACGAATTCCAAGTAATACGAGGGGCAAAGCATGAACCCAGTCGATGTCAGAATGAGCCATTATTGCAGCTTTCAAGTGACGATGTAAACGTTCGACTAAACCATTCGCAGCAGGATGCCAGCTTGTAGTGAGGTTATGTCGAATTCCAAAAAACTTTACGAAATTTTTGAAAACATGAGAAGTAAATTGAGCTCCACGATCTGAGGTTATAGTTTGAGGAAAACCAAAACGAGATATCCAACAATCCAAAAGAGCGTGAATCACCGTATCTGTACTTATATTCTGTAAAGGATAAACTTCGGGCCATCGAGTAAAACGATCAATGATGGTCAAACAATATCGAAAAGATTGTGCAGGTGGAAGTGGCCCAATCAAATCGATGTGGATATGAGAAAACCTTTGTGTGGGAGTTTTGAAATTTCCAATAGGAGCATGAACGTTACGAGATATCTTCGATCGTTGACATTCAGTGCAAGCACGAGCCCAACTTCGACAATCTTTGCTCATCGAAGGCCAAACGAATCGGTCGCTAATTAACTTGAGTGAAGCATTGGCCCCGGGATGACTCAAACTATGAAGTTGATTGAAAACGAGATGTCGGAATGAAGGTGTGATAAAAGGTCGTGGTTTTCCTGTTGATGTATCACAAAACACAGTGAGTGAGGATCCAGGAATCGGCACACGTTCAATGTGGAGAGAAGAGTTTTCTTGAATAATCTTCTTGAGTTCTTCGTCTTCTTCTTGAGATTTGAACAGTAACTCGTAATCAAGTGGTGCAGAAACAGCTTCAATCCGGGAAAGGGTGTCGGCCACAATATTATCGGCACCTTTAATGTATTGAATATCCGTTGAAAATTCCGCGATGAAAGAGAGTTGATTGAGTTGAACTGGTGGAAGTTTTTCACGTTTTTGTTGAAAAGCGTAAACCAACGGTTTGTGATCTGTGTAGATCGTGAATTGATGTCCTTCCAAAAAATGACGAAAGTGATGAATTGCAGCGTATATAGCAAGAAGTTCACGATAGTGAGCAGGCCAAGAATTTTCTTTCGAAGACATTTTCTTTGAAAAGAATGCAAGTGGTTGCCAAACATCATCAACGAGCTGCTGCAAACAGGCTCCAACAGAGTGATTTGAAGCATCTGTGAATAAACCAAGTGGCACACCGATACGAGGGAAGACCAAAAGTGAAGCAGAAGAAATGCAGTTTTTGCATTTTGAGAAAGCTTCTTCTAATTCAGGTGTCCATTCTATCGGTTGAGAACCTTTCAGAAGTGGATTGCTTATTGCATTATGTAAAGGAGCTTCATATTCAGATGCGTGAGGTATGAATTTGCGATAGAAATTCAGCATTCCCAAGAAGCGGCGAAGACCTTTTGCTGTTTTTGGTAGAGGGAAATCTTTAATTGCCTGAACACGTTCTTCTGGAGTACGGATGCCAGCGGAAGAAATAGTATATCCTAAAAAATTAATCTCATCAACTCCAAAAATGCATTTATTTGGATTGATGAGTAAACCGTATTTCGAGAGACGTTCAAAAATGATTCTTAGATGATGTTCGTGTTCTTCTTTAGAACGAGAGAAAACAAGAATGTCGTCCATGTAAACGAAACAAAAATCTAAACCGCGTAAAACTTCATCCATAAACCTTTGAAAAGTTTGACCAGCATTTCGAAGTCCAAAAGTCATGAATGGAAATTCGAAAAGTCCAAATGGTGTAATGATGGCGGTTTTTCCAATATCTTCTTTAGCAACTGGAATTTGTTGATATGCCTTCACTAAGTCAATTTTTGAAAACATCGTACATCCATCAATAAAAAAGGTGGCATCGTAAATGTGACGAACAGGATAACGATCTGGTATTGTTCGAGCGTTCAACGCGCGAAAATCTCCACAGGGACGCCAAGTTGAGTCACTCTTCGGTGCCAAATGTAAAGGAGAGGACCAGGAACTTTCAGATGGGCGAGTTGTGCCAGCTTGTATCATATCATCGAATTCTTTTCGGGCTATTTTTAATTTTTCGGGACTTAATCGGCGAACTTTACTTGTAACCGGAGGTCCAGGAGTTGTGCGAATATGATGGACAGTTTCATGTTTAATATTTCGAGGTAAACCTGGTGGACGACTGATTTCAGGAAACTCAGAAACAAGAGCAGAGTAAGTTGAAGCATCTTGAACTACTTTGACACTGCCTTGCGAAAAAGGTTGAGAAAAACCGTGAGCTTGAAGTCCGGTGGAAACATCGATGATTTGTTTGGTGCGGCAATCAGGTAAAAGATGATAATGGGCAAGAAAATCTGATCCAATGATAGGGTAATCAACATCAGCAACGACGAATCTCCACAGAAAACTACGTCGAAGGCTTAGATTGAGATTTAAGGTTGTGAAACCGTAAGTTTTTATCGTGCTTCCGTTTGCGGCACATAAATCGTAGTTGACAGGAGAACGACGATCTCGAAGGAGACGACGAGGAAAACAACATAAATCAGAACCAGTATCAACTAAAAATTTATGTTTTGAATTTTTATCAACTACAACTAGACGGCTACTGGATGAAGAGCAGTCAGACGCCGTCCTCACGGACTGCTTTGGTCGTTTCCCAAAAAATTGCAAGGTTTAATGCACTTTTTAGCATTTTGCTGATACGTTTTGTGATACCAACAAACTTGACTTGAATGTTGGTTAGAATAGTTTCGATTGCAAGGTTTATTCTTCTGTCTAAAATTGCGATTAGCACTGCGAGAACGTGAGCGAGAAGTGGACAGCGCAGCAACTTGTTTTTGTAGATCAGTAATAGCATTTAAAAGTTTAGTTTCTGTGCCTTTCTCGTTAAGTGCTGCACTTACAGAGAACGTTGGATTGCTCGGAGAAACTTCGACGATTTTATCAGCAAGTTCCGCAAGTTTATCAAGCGCCAGCTCCGACTGCGTTGTGAGAATAGCACGAACATTGGATGGAAGTCGTTGTAACCAAAGTTGACACAAAAAGCTATCTTGAGCGATGGTAGCACCAGCGAGAGAACGAAGATGACGAAGAAACTGCGACGGTTTCCGATCGCCAAGTTCTGCCTCGCTAATCAATTGACGAACTCGTTGTTCCTCAGACTCAGACAAACGTTCAATTAATTTTGTGCGCAAAAATGTGTATGGAAACTGAGCGGGAGG
>CAJUYG010001530.1:4452-23870 GCA_910591675.1 Galerucella calmariensis
CAATAATTTACTTGCAATTTACACATTTTTTCAAATATATTGTGGAGTCATTTAGAAACAGTTAGTTTCATTTAAAACCATATGAAAATTATAAAATATTTGTGTAAATAAATGAAAGTAATTGTCTGAGCATAATTCCAAATAACAAAATTTAATGAATAAAAAACTAGATATTGATCTAGATATTTAGCTTTACCTTTTCTGGATGAAAATATCTCTCAAAAAGTTTCAAAATTGTTTAATAATAAATTAATAGATACAAGGATTTCTTTTAAGAGCCCTAATAATTTGAGTAAACATTTGGTTAATTCAAAAGATAATATTAATAAATTATCAAAAAGTGGTATTTACAAACTTGAATGCAATGATTGTGAAGCTTCATATATAGGTAGAACTTGTAGACCTTTAAAAGTTCGAATAGGTGAACATTTGAGTAGATGTGATAATTCAGCTTTTGGTCATCATTTAAAATTTAATAAACATAATTTTAGTCCTAATCGTAATTCAATAATTTTAAAAGAAGTTAAATCTATTGGAAATGAGAAAAACATAAACTAATTTGTATTTTGATGGAAGTTCAACCTTATTGAGTTCTGTGAATGTCAATAGTATTAATTTAAATACCATTTCCTAAGATTTGGAAAATCGAAATATTAATATTTCAAACAATACTAACGGCACTTTCCATTTTAATTTATAAATTTGACATTGTTAAATTTTGTTCGATTTGTTTTGACGTTACAAACTACTTCTGTCAGATCAATGATGAAAAAATTGTCATTTAGACATGATTTAGACTTCGTTTCTCGAGTTGTTGATGTTGCCACGGTAACTTTAAAACACGCGCGTGTTTTAAAGTTCGATTTAAACACGCTGAGGCGTGCTTCAAATAGGTAAAATGGTTCACCAAAAAAGTAGTATATTATGCAATGAGCACAAAATGGCCATTTTGTTGCGAATGTATACACTTTCTGGTCGGTTTTAAAAATAAATATTCTTTTAGTTGATTATCTTTATAATTGATATTTGAAAATTAATCATCATCCGGCTCAGTTATTACAAAAGTAATCTCGATCAAAGCAGTTGAATTAATTATTTTTTCGATAAAATATCATCTGTTTGCTGTCGCTGCAAGTCAATAAATACCATACATATCCTGTGATTCGCAATTAAAATTGGGATGTCAACCGAAAGCCTAGTGACAAGGTTAGTTTTTCGATCGTAATAAATATCAATTTGAGTAACGTCAACAGGAATAAAAAGTTGTGCTGTTTCTTGTTAAAAATCTGTAATTGGTTTGTGTCTATTTTCAGGATAACCAATCAGTCAAATTAATCGTTAAAAAAAAGGAACTGCACCTGTCCTTTGAGTAGGCAATAAATCAATTTTGACGATGACAGATCATTTTTGGACTTTTTAAATAATTTGTTCGGCAAAAAGGCATTCAAGTTAGTAATTATAATACATGGGTTGTCTTTTATACTTTGCTTATAGAGCTGGAGTGTTTTTATACCAATTGACTTTAATTGCTTTATGTTCTTCCGTCAACAGATGCGGTATCCAACAAGAAACTTTTTTACAGAAAGTTTTTCATGTAAATTTATTGACTTGTGGTCTCTGGAATGTTTAATGATGCTTTAATTTCACGATATAGTATGACATTTCGATCTTCCTATTGCGCGAAAATTTTATCAGCTCAATTTCACTTTTCGACTGACTCATCAACTTTAAAAACTTTAGATTACATACAGCTTTAAAAGGAGCAATCTGAAACTCTGGCGTTAACTAAACATGACAGTTAATTTTGACATTTCATATACTAATATTTTTTTTCCACTATTAGCTGTTAAGTTGACCATTATTGCTTCTTCTAGCCAACTGAGAAGTTGGATTAGTGGTTAATAATTTTTCTATTATTAACCTAGGTCAATAATGGACAAATTAAAATATTTTGAGAATTCAGGCATAGAAGTTCAATACAAACTTGTGCAACATAATTTTGTATACCCAGGAGATTGTCTTCAACATATTTTCCACTTGAAATCACCTGTCAAGAAAGAAAAAGGTAGAACGTGTCGCGGGTCACACGGAAGAAACTTTATATCTTCTGTTAGTTCCTTGTGGCATTATTTATTATTTCTTCTCTTATTTTTTGGGAATGAAACCACAATAATGTTTTTTATTTTTTTATTTCGACGTTTCGGTAGCGTTCCAGCTACCTTTGTCAAGATTAAATAATGATAAAATAATTTTTTGGTCCCACTTCAATACACAAAATCACTGAACTGAGTCATACATATTTTGAAAACAAAAATAATCATACACAAAAAGTAACAACAAACGCGTTTTATTAACATTTCCAAAATAGGCGAAAAAAAGCGCTATCCCAATAAAAACCGTTCCTGGAACGTGCACTTCACTGGATTCCATTTCTAGTAGACTATCATACCTTTGGAATGTCATGAAATAAGATATTTATTTCACATTTTACCAGAGATGTGATCTACTATGAATGGACCTTAATAAAATTTGACAACAAAGTTTTGTAGTCTTAAGGGCCCGTTATTGAATGAAAATATGACCGTAAAAACATGGCTTGCGTTTTTCATACAGTTAATTTTTATTAATAATTTTAGATGAGACATAAGGTGTTATATCGATTGCCAAACTGTTAAGGTAGTGCGCATCATAATTTATATGGGTTTCTTGTTAGCAATAAATTCAACAGACGTTGTCAAATATCCCCAATTTTGGGCAATGAAGATTGAAATGATATAAAGGTGACACATCCTTCATAACAGTATTTTATAGACAAATGTGTGACAATGCAGCGAAAATATTGTTATTTTATCAAGAACTGAATGAAATAAAAGCGGCATCATTAGCGCCGTAATTCAAATATGGAAGCCAAAAACTCTGTCTTATTTGGTTGAACCGATTTGGCATCAGAGGGAGCTGACTGAATCAGTATCATTCGAGTGATAGGTATATATCGAGAGGATAGTTTCCGATATGAGACTCTAATTTTCCAATCCAGTGTTGCCAGAGCGGGTACAATTGTATCAGATTTCGTACTCTCGATAATCTAAATGTACACTGGTACAACGTGTGTAATGCAATAATATTGGCTTGTTAACTTTTAATAGCGAAAGTATTAGGTATACACGAACGACTACAAAGCGTTTTTCATATAGACAATCAAAGATCTCGCATTATATCTTCTCTTTATAATAATAAATCACATTAAGCTACGTTAGATGTTTAAAAGTGATTTCATTTATTTATATTGATTTATTCAATTGAATGTTGTTTGTTTTTGTAGGTTTGAGTAAAATTAAAGGATTTGTCATGGTTTTTTAATATTTTCGGTATTTAGGCTAAGATCTGGTAAATAATTTAGGCAGTAGCTGGCAACAGTGTTCTTGTTTTCGTTCCAGTTTAGGATAGGATAGAGTTACCTGTGGTTTTAAAAACGTAAAACAAACATGACGTACACACGGAGAAAAAAAACCGTCATACAAAATTTATATACAGTGTGGAAACCACTTATGGAATAAAATTCTTTATGTCATTATTTTAGAAAATTATAAAATATGCCGAGACTCGTTCAACTTTTGAATTGAGTTGTACATTATGTAAACATAAATGTAAATGTACAGGGTGACTCACGCAAGTATGCCATAGTCGGTGTTTTCTTTTTAATGAACCGATTCCAAAAAACTAAATAATGTATGGTAAATTATGGATTTTACAGGGTGAAATATTAAAATTAATAATTTATTACACTTGAAATATTGGTACTTTTTAAAATTAGCTAAATATGGATTTATCAAAAATCTAAACTAACTAATTATTAGACGTATTTGTATATTAAACACAACCTGCTACGCCCATGAGTTTTATCATAAATACCTAAAAATTGCCTATATATAAAAACGCCAATAATTATACAAAATCGGTAAATAATGTGGATTGTTTTCTATTCTGTCAGTTGTTGATGTGTTGACAGTTTATACTGGAAAAGTAAAATCTTCCCCAATAAATGGATTGGACGAAGAGGTACTATCGAGTGGCCAGCTAGATCGCCAGACCTTACGCCGTTAGATTTTTTCCTGTGGGGTTATCTCAAGAACAAAGTATATGCAACACAACCAACTAGCATTGTAGACTTCAAAGACAGGATAAATATTTCACCTCAAACTTTAAACGAAGTTAAGGAGTTCTATAGGAGACTGTGCTATTGCCAACAACTAGATGGAGAACATTTTGAGCATTTATTTTAATGTATTAAAATCAAATACATCAGGTATTTTATGTATGTGTTTGATAACTGTAAAAATAAAAATTTCACCCTGTATAATTCATAATTGACCAAACATTATTCAGTTTGTTGGAATCGGTTCATTAAGAGGATTTCAAAAATATGCGAATATATAGGGTGTTTCATTAAAAAAACAACACCGACTATGGCATACTTACGTGAATCACCCTGTACACTTACATTTATGTTTACATAACGCACAACTCAATTCAAAAGTTGACGTGTATCGGCATTTTTTATAATTTTCCAAAATAATGACATAAAGAATTTTATTCCATAAGTGGTTTCCACACTGTATAAAAAATAATCGAAATAAGACGGAAAAATAATAGAGATATAAATTTTATAATAAATAGGGTCACAACGTATCAACAACAAATCAGATAATAATTCACCCTCGTTGCCTCGTTACCTCTGGTTAACAGATAAGAAAGGTAAATTAAATCGAAAACTATAACATCTCAATAAATATATCACTCGGTATTGTATCGAATGATACAAACTGGCATGGGAAGAGGGGATCAGTGGGGAGCGACACGTGATTATTTGTCCGGTACACGGTTGATCAAGTATTTATTCAAGATTATAATGGTAATCAACCATTGACCACTTATTTGGTCAACTAAATTACCAGTTCCGAGAATATATTATCCAAATTTTGGATAAAACCATATCCTCTCCCCATCTTGTGGTTTTCAGTGGAAGCTGAGGTTCATTATTTTACCGTAGTGGCTAATAACGGAGCCTTAAACTTGAAAATATTATTGATTGTCTAGTTGTCATATTTTTTTCGTTGTGTCAGATAGGGACCAAAAAATTATTTTATCATTATTTAATCTTGACAAAGGTAGCTGGAACGCTACCGAAACGTCGAAATAAAAAAATAAAAAACATTATTGTGGTTTCATTCCCAAAAAATTAGAGAAAAAAGAAGGAACTTTAGTTCCTTTTAAGCAAAAATTATGTAATACATCTGACGTTATAGATGAACAATTTGCATATTCCTCGGTGGTCGAGTAGTAAGCAGACTGGACTCTCACGCGGTAGACCCGGGTTCGATTCCCCGTGAAGAATTTTTTTTATATTGTTAATTTTATTTTTGAATAATTATTCTGCTTGATATTAATAACGACAACAGGTAGACGTTTGAAATATTTAGCAGAATATTCATTAAAATAGATAATGCTACGGTACCCTTCATAAGGGAGTCCGACTGACAACATCTACTTATAACAGCATCGTATATTTAAAAAGTAGCATTATACAAATTGGACATTCAAGAACTGTACGTTTACCACAAAAAATTAGTGGAAACATAAAATTGAATTGTTAAATTTTTAATTTGAAGTTATATTACAGTTTATAGAAATTTTTATTTTCTAGATTTTTTCTTAAGTGGGTCGTAGAAAAAATATGCTGTTCGACTCGTGTGGATTGTCCATATCGCACTTGAACGATTGAGCACTCCGCCTACGTATTATATACTATTGTTTCAAGTTTATTTTTTAAAATTATTCTCAACTTTTTAGTTCGATATACTTCAAAAGCGTGTTTTTGTAAAATATATTTATTGTCTTAAATTTGGCTAGTAGTAGAAAAAATTGTTTATACACCATGATGTTGAAGACATTTATAAACCTCGCACCTTATTGTATATAATTGTACAGTTGGCAGAAGCAAACGTGAGCCCTGGTGGGCGTGTTCATGTCGCTGTAGTTGTATTTTTGTAATAACAATTCGATATTTTGAATCGATAAAAAAATATCGATACCATAAATGTCAACTGTTAAGAGCTTGTAAACAAAGTAAAACTTGCTAAAAATGTAACTCTAAATATTAATAAAAAATTTAAATTGGACCAAAACTAAAACTACCGTTTGTCCTAAATGTCTATATTCTCAAATTACATGCCTCTGTAGTAATGTCATGAAAAAGAAGGGTCAAGTTTCTATGGAAAGCAACAAAATATGAACTGATTATAGTCCAGTGTTGCCGATGCAAAAATGAAAATTACCCGAACTTACTATTCAAATTATCAGAATTTGTCAAAATTACCAAAGGGATACATTGGTTATCTAAATAAAGTCTTCGACCCCAGTCAATATGGAAAATCCCCAAAAACAATAGCCATTTTATATATCACTTCTACAAAATATTCGAAAAACTATTGGATCCAAATTAGTGAAATTGTCTAAAAATCGGATAATCATCCTCGCATTGACAACACTGATACAGAATGAATAAAATGCTGTATGTTGATGAAATCACTCGGTCATATTATTTCGATTATATTTAACAATTACTAACGGACAATCGTTAACATTGGCTCTTGATTGGCTGCTTGCGATGACCTTATTTTAGTTCGCATATTTTCCGGGGCTCATGTTTGGTTCTGACAACGTATATTGTGTATAATTAGGCTAGGAAATGAAGCTCTACAAAAGGCAGAACCTCGCAATTTTTTGTCCAGCATCGATTTGCAAAAAAAGTTGTGATTAGTTTATTTTCTATATTGTTGTACGCTTTTTATTTTTTGAGGTTAACATGCTGGACGAAATAATTGCGAGCTAAAATGCTTCATTTCCTATAAAATATAGCCAATTCGGTATAATTTTTCTTCGAAATCCTTTCATTTCAGTATGTGCGCTAATGACCCATCATTACGCAACAACCAAATTAGCCGGGTGTAGTTAACTTCACTATCCAGTGTTGTTCTAACTACAAACTATAGTGGTTGTTAAACAATGTCAAATAAATTACCCGAAATTAATTCTGTTCACAACATTCATTGTGACTGTTTGAAATTTAATGGTAAAGTACGTGTTTAATAAACTCAACCAACACTTTTAAATTAGCTAAAGGCGAATAAGGGACGATTTATCGATTTCAAAATACAAATTTGATCAAAGGATTTATTACAGGACACGGTGGTGTACAGGATTTATTACAGGTCACGGTGGTGTACCTATTTCAAATGTCGCAATAATACCTGATGTGTTGACAGTTTTATACATATGTTCTGCTATGTGAGAGAATTATCGGAAATCGGTCAATGATATACAAAATATGAAAGTAGGCCCTTCTGGTGGTGAAGACTATTATTTTCCTACGATCACATAGGAAAGTGACATATATCGCACTCTCTACTTCTATGGAAAGTGGCTTCATACGCCTCAACTCCATAGCCTAGTAGTGGAAAAAACATCTTTGAATTCATTTTCATGTGTACACACCGCGAACTCTATATTTGAGTCGTATAAGGAAAATACAATGACTGTTCGTAAGATTAGTGGTATTTTTTGGAAGAAATTATAGTCTGTACAGAAAGTACGAGGAGTAATAAACCCTAATTAAGTATGCAAAACCTTTACAGGGAGCACCATGAAATTTATGATAAATCTCTTACTTTAAATTACATTTCTTCCGTAAATCTAAAAACCAGGTAGATCGACCCCGTATTTGTTTCAGTTGTAGCAAAATTTAGGGTTTCTTCATTGTTAAAGGATTAGCAGATAAGCAATAACGCAATGCAGTGGTGTGTATTTTGGAAAAAAAATACGTTTTAAATTATAATATAATAAAAAATAAAAAGAAATAATTATTGGAATACATTTATTACTTACATTTTATTCTATATCCGACTCGGAAGAGGAAGAATCGTTGTTGACATTAATAATAATAGGGTCGATTAAATCATCACAAATATTGTCAATTTACAACATATTTGCCTCTACTTTGATAACATGCTCGATACAGTTTGTCCACTTTTCCTTACTAACATGACTTACAGCACTCTCAAACAATTTCACAACATCGTTTATTTTAAAAGTAGTATTTTTTTCCAACTTCCCCCTTTACCTGAGCCCATATTAATTATATGGGATTGAGTTCACAATGATAAGGGGTAAGTCGAAGAACTGATATACCACGAGAAGAAGCCATTTCTTCTACAATGTAGGTTTTGTATTTATTCTTGTTCATTTTTGCAATTCTGTAAAGTTCTTTCCTTAGTGGATCTGTTGGAAACTTAATATTTTTCGAAATAAGCCACTCCAAAAGCTCTGCTTTACGCCAACGACTTGTGGGCAATGCTTCTCGTAACCGTGAATGGTAACTTGCGTTGTCCATAACATTAACAGCCCCTTTTGGAATCAGATCCAACATTTGAACAAACCATTCCTCGAAGACATCCCCGTTCATATCTTCGTGATAGTACCCCGTGCGTTTTGAAATAAAAGTTAATAATCCACCATCAACAAAACCTTCAGAACTTCCAACATGGACAATGATAAGTCTTTTTCCTTCTCCAGATGGTGGCTGCAAACCTAACGACAAACCTTCCACGAATGCCTGCCTTCCGCTTTTAATGTTTTCATCTTGCCAAGATTTGGAAACTGTATATCCAGCATTTATACACACATATATACAAAAATATATAAAATAATTATTGTTACAGATTGGTTTGTTTTCTATTATGAATAAACTGTGTTGCCTTTCTTTATCAAACTTACTAAAATTTATGTACCTCTATCACTTTTTTTTATTAAAATTAGTACATCCCGTTACCTCTGACCTAAATCGTATATTCTTTAGCATAGCTGCAACTCATTCGTTCAATACAAAATGTACCTTACGGTATACCCTCTTAAAATATATTTTGGTACGTCTATGAAATCTACATAAATGAATGATTTATTACTCCTCGTACTTTCTGTACAGACTATAGTTCAGAATTATCTCTATAACTTATTAAAGAGGTCGAGACACTCAAATTACATTTTTTTGTTAAATAAGATAAACTCTCGAACTTGGAAATCACAGATTTAGCCGTACATATTTGCTAATAATAACAGAATGTACACACAGAAAATGAATATTCAAAATGACACTGAAAAAAACCATGAAACAATTCACAACAAAATGTGTCTCCATCCACTGGTCACTGAAATTTCCAGTTGCTAATAGGGACATAAAGCAGTTCTTCAAATATATCACTTATCCTTATTCGGATACGTCACGTAACGGAGATATATACGTGATTAATCAAAAAGAAGTAAAAAGCAAATGCAGTCGTAACGTAACCATACCTGTGTTTCAATTTTCAACCTAAAAAATAGTGCGTGCCTTGACATCTACTGAAAAATAGTCTTTTTTAAAGTGACCTTTCGCGTTTCTTGGTCGTTTTGTCGTTTGTCGTTTCTATATGGATTATAATGGATACTGGCACAAAAATCCCCTTTGATTGCGTATTAAAATGTCACCAAAATTAGGTTAACCAGTGGTCACAGTCTTAACAAGAACTCAAAGTGCCTGTTACTTTATCCTTTGGTCTAGGTTAGAAAAACTTTAACAAAAACTTTTCTTTGTATTCTAATACATTAAAATTCTTTTTCACAGTGTAAAGTTGACTCATTGAACTTTTGATTAATATTAATCAATTAAATCAACCGAATTCCTAATATAAGTCAGCGCGACTACCCATCAAGTATTGTTTATTAATTTCAATTTGTACAGTTTTTGATCAGAAAATGAAATTTGTTGTGTTTTTATTTTTGTTGTCGGTGGTAATTGTCAACTCGATGGGTAAGTAAATCAGCGTAAATTCAATCATAAACCACCATACTTTCTATAAAAATGAAATGAAATTTGGTTGAATCAAAATTAACTGAACAGTAAAAATTGAATTCAAATTTTTCCATACATTTCAATAATTTTTTGTTCAGTTCTCGACCCGTTCCAATCATTATTTCCTATCGATTTTGCATAAAGTTCAAATGTATATGGTGATATACAGGGTGACACAAAAAATTTCAAATCCCTCTTAACATTCTGAGGAAACATTTAATGACCAAATGATGTTTATTTGTCTCGTATACTTGCTACAGGTCCCCTATTCGATTCAGGTTATCGATGGCAGAGCGATATTCACCTGACGGGCGACAAATAGTGTGGGGAGGGACCGGAGAACGACACCCTCCACCCTCAACGTTGATTCTCTCTTAGAGTTTAATTTGGCGGTGGAAGAGTACTGGTGTGGGGCGGCATTTCTTTGTAAGCTCGTTCAGTGCATTCTACACTTCAAAGGGATATTATTAACGCTGCTAGATTCATTAGAGAATGTTTACATGCATTTTATCTTAACGCATGACATGGGGTGGCAATTGTCTCTATTATGTAAAGTTCATCTTGTACTGTATTGTTCTTCTGTTATACACTGTGTTATTCATAAGATGCGACATAGGGATTCCTGTACAAAACTGTCAAACGAGAGCTAACTTTTTTACCAAATAGCATTCATGAGAAATAATAACAGATTTGGAAAGGTCGTTGAAAAATATACTCTTCTGTAATATTTCGTTCAGCAACGGTTTCGTTTACAAACGATCGGAAGTGGAACGAAAAATTTTGAAACGATATTCTGTATCTTTTTCGTTGACCACTTTCTGATGTTAACGAAAGTTGGACGTTTTCAAATGGGTAGTAGAGCAAAATATCACAGCGTTGTCAGATTTTTGAATTACATTATAATTAATTGATGAAGATTATAATATTATATACATATCCGTTAATGTTTTCAAAATCTACACTACTATGTTATTTAACATACTGCACAAACCTCTAAATGTAAATAATAAAGGACTGTGATAGTTTTTTTGCGTTTCTCATGTCAATATTTTCACCAACTATGAAATAGTTTGCAATGTGACACCGTTGTTCAACTTTCAACTGCAATTTGAGGTTATTGCTCTTTGTTATGGTTAGATAAAGGAAAAGCTTAGCTGAGGCATTGACGTTTATATGTCAATGAGTTGAGGTTACGAATTTCTTACTTGAAAATACCACATCAATTGGGAAAAGTAGAATTCGCAAGATGGCGCTCTGAAATGTCAATGTCACCTTAGCAACGAGTAAAACAAAGCAGCTGCCGTATAACCCCTTTGATATGTGGTTTTATTTTGATGTTTTAGTTATTTTCAGTGTGTGTTTTGTAAAACTTTTGCTTTTTCTTTGAATGTGCTTTAGTATTTTGTGATGTTAAGCTAAATTTTGACTCCTAATATTTTTATTTTTGGAGTAATAGGTATGGTTGGTATTTGTGAAAAGTACAACAAGCCTTCAATTAACTGTTTAGTTTTAGGTCTGATTTCGTGTTTTTGGAACTTTAGTTCTTTACGTCAGGTTATGTTTGAGTGACCAGGGGTCGCGACGCAAAAGATCTGACCGTTACGCGTTACGTTACGCTACGTTATGTTACATTGCTTCGTTATGTGCCTTGCTTGCGTGCTTGTGCTCTCTCCTTAGTCTCTCTCTCGTTTACGAAGCAGCGATTCATATGCTCCGGCCGGGATTCGAACCCGGGCCGCCCGCGTGGAATGCGAGCATTATACCACTGAACCACCGATGCTATATTAAAATTCTATGCAAAGCTGATATTCGCAGTGCTGGTGATCTACTTGAATTTGCTCGGATAAATTTTTACTATTATTTCCATAATTTTTTTTTGCGCGATTAAGAAGTCTAGCACATTTACTTTTCGAAATACAGGGTGTTGAAATTTCGAAAACTTGAATGTTTTAATTCGATAACTTTAAAATGGATGGATAAATTGATTTGACATTTGGAAGGTTGTTTTTAAATGTAAAAGGGCATATTTTGATAGGAATAGTAGTTTGTGCAACTAGTGTGGATATGATGGCCATATCGCACGAGGTCTCATTGAATTCTACTCCGCCCAATATGTAAGAACAAATAAATATTTCTTTTTGAATATCAAATAGCTACACCGTACCACCGATCAATTTTCTCTCCAACAATTTCCTTAATTTTCAGTGAAATAATTAATCTTATAAAAAAAATAGACAAATTTTTATAGCCAAAGTGACGTTTCTGGCTGTCGTTCATGAACGGCGATTTCAAACAATATTCGTTTATCAACGACATCGTACATACTTCCAGAAAAGACCCCATAATTCTTTCCGTAGGGAGTAGCCAGCAGGGTGAGGGCACGGAAAATTTAAAAGTTAATCCTAAAATATGGAGGTTCGATTCGCCGCTGTGGTGAAATTTTTTCCTTTTAAGAGCGCAAAATCTTTGTTAACAAGTAAATGTCACTTACATTCCCTATGTCTTATAGTCTAAATAATTATTATATTTTGTTTCTACAGAAGTAATAAACTGGCTAGATCATGAGCTGTATCCTTGCGTCGTATGTTTGTGTCATGCCCGATCAGGATGTTGGCTTCGGCAAAATTGTGCTCGATATTCAATTTCGGAAAATTATTGGAGAGAAGCTGGATCATTAACTGTGAATCCAGGTGAAATCACAGATCTGAACGCTTACAGACGATGTATGGCAAATGAAAATTGTATAGTTGGAACCATCATTCAATATACAAAGAGTTTTGGAAAAAAGGTAAGTACTCATATAGAGTGTTCCGGAACTTCGTACAAAAGTCTTGGGAGATGATAAACCCACATAGCAATTTGACATCCTAAGCATATGCGTGGAATATTTTCAAAAAGAACATGGATGTGCAAAGTATGTTCTCACATAATACCAAAACAAGTGCTATAAATAGATTGTGTTGCGCCCTGGTCACATGCTGATCAGGTTTTCAGAATGTGATGAAAGATGTCCTTATAAGATGCTGAGTATGTACCCTGCAATAAAGAGCTCAAAGTGCCAACAAGCATGTGATAGCACATTCTTTTCACATGCTACGCATTTTCCAGCTATGGGCCTTCTGATGTACAGTACATCCTAGGCATGTGTTATCGGCGTATATATTATATACCTATCCGGGTGCTATTAATCTCCTATACATGTGCTAGTGTAGATGCTAGGCACATGCTATGGATATGTCGTAGGACCTACGCATATCCATTACACTTCCTCTTACGAAAAGAATGTACTTTGCACATGCTCATCTGAAGTTTCTCGCTTGCAATGCATATACACTTTTTAGGTGCTATGTACATGATATAGAAGTTAACTTTTTTGTCAACCTCTTATTTTTCATTTACCATTTACCAATGTAACATTATTAATTAGGGCAATGAAAAATCCTTGTTCTGGGGGACCTCCATGCCATCTGCATGCCATGTTGATCACGGCAACCCCTACGCCAGGTTAGTATAATTCTTAAGCTTTGGTCCGGTATTTGATTTCCGTGGTTACATATGAATCGGTGTAAGGCTACAAATAAAAGTCAGCGCCCTCTTTCGATGCGTTTATGTATTATTTCGAATATGCTGAAACAGGATGTGATCGCATGTGCGAAGGACGTATTCAGCATGTGCATTGAATGTACCAAAATAATGTTCTATGTTTTATACTATGCACATGCTAAAAATATGATTTAAGGTTAATCATCAGATTATTCAGATATATACATGCTAAGTGTATATTATAAATGGAAAGATATAATGGCTACAATATCGATTGAAGTTAGCTTAATAAAGAATATATATTAAGTCATTATCGCATGCTAAGGGTATATACTTGCCTTTGACTTTATTTTATGGTATATGCGTAGCATGTGCTTTCATGTACCAAATAATATTCCGTGTTTTATGTTTTGCACATGCTAAGGATCGGCTTTTGGGTTAGTTCTGATATCGGCAGATGCATATTTAAAATGAAAGGGTACAACACCAATGATGGCTTTGAATCTATTAAACGAAAATAGTAAATAATAATTCATACATGTATGTAAAACGAATAAAACGTGCTGAAGATCTGATGTAAAATTACCTGACCTAATTGATAATCCCTATCACATGCTTAGGATATCTGTGAAATAAAAATACTTCTGATATTCTTCAAGGTATATACTTAGCATATGCGCTGAATGTAGTGAAAAGGATCTTAGTTAATGGTAAATCAATATTACATGCTAAATATATAATTAAAAAAAAGGCTTTAGGTGGACTTTTATGGTATGTGCGAATCATATGCGAAAGATCTACGGAAAAAAACAAGTTTGAATCTTAAATTCTTAGCACTTGCTATGGATGTATGTACAGGGATGTGCTCAAAAGTATGTGGACAGCATATGCTAATCATGTACCGAAACGAACATCTTTTACGGGACGTTGAAGGCATATACTTGGCATATGAATCTTCTTTCAATGCTATGTGGGAAGTGGCTAAGTTACCGATGGATCCAAAACAAACCATGGCACTGGGGCTGGTATAAGTGGACCTAGGGTAAAAATGAGCATTTAGTTTATACTTAAAAATTTGGAGTAAATACTCTACGTGGTATGAATAAAAACTAGAAGCAGATACTCCACTTGAGTAGGTACTCTTATGTACAAATTGTTGTGAGAATATTCTCATTTTTCATATGAATAAAATTGTGTTTATGCTCTTTAGGATGAGAATCTACTCCATAATTTTGGAGTCTAATAGTAACCAGACTTTAGTTTGATTGCGGTAGAGCTATGGCCGATTTCATGCTTAAGGGGCATCTACCAAATTCGACCTTGCACAATTATTCTTTGTATATTTTTTTGTTTCCCTACATCCTCACGTTTAAGTTCACATAACGAAAATTTTATTAGAAATATGAAAGCTCCGCAGCGGATTTTGGTTCACGTACTACTCTATAAGCTTCGTCAGTACTGAACTGGGAGACCGCCGAGACCGGCGAGCGTTGTATCAACAATGGAACGGTACGCGACTACCGAAGCAGATAGACAATGTCAGTCATAGAAGGATAGAAAAGCGAGCGATGGATTTTTATCCGATATTTTAGTGGTAGCAACCGAATTTAAATAAGGAATTGTACGGTCATAAGTAATTTGAGGATTCTGAGATTTTTATATAGTATTCATAAAGCTTCAAATTAGACTTCTTATCAATTAGTTTTTCCATTTAATCCATATTTAATTCTTTACAAGGGCTCAAACTTTGCTTAATATGTGTAATTACCTCATGATTCGTATTTTTTTCTACAAAATTTGGTTAGCAGTTCAAAGTTTTTATTCGATGAGAACTCTAAGCTCAACATTGATCTAAATGATATATTTTTTTCTTAATTTTCAATACATGCATTAGCTCAAAATTCTTTGCCAAAAATACTTCGATATTTTGTCAAATCGCTGCCGATAGATACCCCTTAATTTGCGTTTAAAAAAATATTATAAACCTAGAAGAAGTACGTGTGATCGTGATTTTAAATCATTATATCGATTTAGTAAAGAAACTGTGGAGTGGCTATCTACCAACTTTTTGGGTGTAGAATCAGAAGAAACAAGAGGTGGTGCTATATGTAACACTGATAAAATGAAAATATTTTTGAGGTATGTGGGTGATCCGGGGTTTCAAACAGAAGTAGGAGAAGATATTGGAGTTCACCAAACTTCTGTCTGTAAAGTTGCTGACTAGATGCTAGAAAAATGCAAACAGTGGATAAAATTCCCTCGCACTGTGCATCTAATGCATCTAGTTAAGAATCCCAGAAATTCAATTGATACTTATTGAATGAGTAAAGCTAAGTAAAGCTGAAAAATAAAAAAAACTTCTCCTATACCATTGTTAACCCTTAAAACGTGCATAAATTATAACTTTGACGGTAAATTTTAGGTAGTAAATTTGTCTGCGGAAAAATAAAAAAGGGAATAAGTAAATTCTATTTTCCATACTCTTTCCAATTATGATGAGCAATTCCAAAAAAATCTAAGCACAGGGTGTTGTTTTTAGGAAAAACGAGTTTTGAAATTTTTTGTTAAGCCGGACCTGTATTATCTTTTTGCAGATGCTTTTGATGGAGTTCCTAGGTAATGGTTATTACGTGTATCAAATTTCAAAATAATGTACAGGGTAATTCGGAAGTTATGAGGTTCGAAAGAAATAGAATAAATTTATAAATCACCCTGTATCTCGGTTATAAAGGGCAGAAGACACAGCAAATATAGGTTTTCGACAGCACCAAAGTGATCCCCATCTACAGTTGAAGTATGACCCTTTCCCAATGAAACACCCTGTATAAAATGTTAATTCGTTAACGAGCTATGTGGCTATAAAGTTAGGAATTAAAAATTATTTTTTATTTGTCTTTTTGTCGTAATAAACAAGTCTACACTAAACTTGTGGAAAAAGGTACTGGTTGATACGGCAATTTTTCATTATACCTTTTATCTTTTCACTTACAAATGCAACATTTCACTTTAGAGATTTTACTCCAGGATGCTCGATTGACAAATAAAATTATAGAAAACTAATCGTTTGTTTGTTAAAAATAGTAATTATTATGTTTTTAAATTGCAGGATTGCAACTGTGACGGTGAATTTAACTGCAAAGATCTGGCTGCTATTCACTTGAAGGGTGGAGATTGTGAAAGACCGCAATACGGACAAGTATACGCTCGAAGATTCAATGAATGTGCTACCGAAATTGGTGTCAAACATATGTTATCACAAGAGGGAGATGGTAATTGTTTGAAAGCACCAGTGTACTGAATACATTTAAATGTTACAGTGTAATATGATAATAAATATGTTTTTCCTACGATCACTACCCAAAGTAGACTTTTGCACACTCAAATCTAACCGCAAAGTTGATGTTTTCCGCGATCTGTCATAATTGACATTATTTACGCTCTAGAGCGTACTTTTCCGCTCGCCTGTTTTCATTTACAATAAACTAAAGAAAGGTAGTAAATAATAGATATATTAAAACAAAATGTAGAGCATTCCGAATATTTTAGTTGAAATATTAATATTTGAAGATATTTCGAACGAAATTAATAAATATTCCTATATAATTTGACTGACATCTACAATTTATACAAGTTACTGGATTTACAACGCTGCAGGTTACGCTACCAACAAATAGATGGAGGTGTATATTTTATGTTTAATTTTATTGAAATTATAAAATAATTTAAACCTCATACATTGATATTATTTTGATTCAATACTACAGTGAAGAATTTATTTCTTAGTTCAAGATAAAAATTAATATTTACAACTTATTACAAATATAACGTTGTTAAGATTGACAATTTTCTTGATCGTTCTTGCAGATTCATATTTTCATAGTATTGATTTATACGGACAAGTTTACGTAGTAGAAATATAACAGTCAGAAGGTAGGCAATGCATTATACACCTAGATGCAACAGTGATTGCATATTTAAGTACCTACCTACTATTTTGTGAAAATAGTAGACTATGGAATTAATAAAACGTCATTATTTCATTTTTGGTTTATAAAAAAGTTGTCTGTTTATAAATAGCTATTTGAAAAATGGATAGTGACAGTGAATTTTCCAGCACACCTCCAGATTCTGCTAAAAATATTACTCTTAATCTTCTGCCAACTAAATCCAGAGATAAATACGAAAAACAATAATTGTTACATGTTTTCAACATCACATTCTAATAAAGTATACTTTTCATGTTTTTTTAAATTATTTGTTTAAAAATAAGGTGATCGTAGAAAAAATCTTGTGTGCAATTCGAGCAGAAAGTGATAACCAATGCTAATTGTATATCTTTATTTTTGGGACTCTTCTTGCTGGGGCATTTCTTCATCTGAAGACATTTTACACAATCACAAGCACACTTAATTACTTCCAATAATTTAATTGACAACCAAGAAAAACCGGAACTGACCAGATGCTTCATGATGGAGCAGATACTTTGAAATAGATCCTTAAATTTGTAGTATTAGCATGTACTTCGTTTTTATTCATACCACCCAATGTCTGCCGTGGCATATAACCAGAGAAGGAGTTCCTGCTTATTAGTGCCATTTAAAAAGACCTTTAACTATTATTTCTGACATACATCATACAAGTTCTTTGTTAACTTGGTGTAATTTAACTGCATCCCGTTTTATTTACCTAACTCGACTATAGACAGGATGAGAACAGGCTGACAGGGTAAAAAATTTAAATGTGACGCTAATTCTGATAACGATAAGAATGACAATATAATATGTAGATAATGTAATGAAGTAATGAATAGCTGCGGCTCCCAATCAACTTGGATAAAACTACAAAGGCGATACGGTCCTAAATTAAATAAAGACGAGTTTTGTATTTGATAAAAAATTCGTCGAGATGGGATAACTTGAGCGGAAAAATATGCTGCTTCGGATAAAATAAAAAGGAAGATTAATGCTAATGCGCCCGCAGCTTTACATAGAAACATCTCCAATCGATCTTCTAATTGTGCTGAAAAAAATCTGAGTGTTTCTTTTCGTAATCGAAACTTTTTTTAAAACTTTAGAATCGAATAGAATAATCTTGTCTGGGAATTATATTCTTAGGAACACCAAATTCAATTAATCCCATTTTGTTTGATGCTATACAGGGTGTCCCAGGAGTTTGTACCAAAAACTTGGGAGGTGATAGAAAGACTAAAAATAATGATGGTAGTTCATATAAAATTTTTTTATTTCAGTTATTTCAATCCGCATCAGTTGCAGAATATTCTGTTTTATATTTTAGTTTCCTTTTTTTAATTCTAGTTAATCTTAGATTCAAGTTTTTGGGTCTGGATGATATTAAGTATTCGAAAGCTTTGTTGTTTTATGAAATTACCTCGCACTTATAATGTGTTAGTATAAACCTTTTAAACAATGCGAGTGTGGTTGATGGGGTAAAACAAACCTGGCGAGTTTAATCCTGTTGCTGTACGGGTTTAATTATAGAATCTGACAGGTCTTAATGAAGCAAGTTCAATAAATTTGTCGTTGTTTGGAATAATTTCAATTATTTAGACGATTTGCATTGAATTTCGATTGAAATAAATAATTACTGTTGGCTTATCTAATTATTTCATTTCAATTATCAATTTTTTTATACATAATTGTTGAATAATAGACATACTTTACTCCTTTATCCAAAAATCTAGTATCATAACAACTTATGCAAACATACGAACGTGAAAAGACCAAACCGCATTTAGATTTGCCAAGCTGTACACCTTCCGGAGTTTTCGATGAAATTCTGTATCTGTAGAGTAGGGAGGGTGAGTGTGTAGGCTCACAGCACTTAGGCCACATCGCACCCATTGTACATCCTCCCGAGGAGTTGTCCTCCTAGGTCATTGTCCATCATGTCCTTCTCAGGAAGGTGGACA
>CAJUYG010001530.1:38870-64458 GCA_910591675.1 Galerucella calmariensis
ATACGACGGGGTATAGTTTGTTCAACCATCCTTTGCCGTTATGTCATAATTGGTGACGTATTCTGCTGTTTACGTATGTCTTATATTTGTTGAATGTTATTTTACACTTAACCTCAAAATTATAATCAAATACATATGTTAAGAATTGTTTTCAAAATATGACAACTGAACTGTCAAAAGTAACAGACAAAATTTATGTCGACCTTAGATAAGAAATACGTTAATGACGTCATAATTCCGTCTCATCCATTTTATGAATGAGAGAGCAAGCTGGACAATGTATGACGTAACGGAAAAGGATGGCTGAACAAACTATATACGCTTCTCGTGATGCGTTTGTGAATTATTTTTTATTTTGGTCTTAAATTTGGCTAGTGGTGAAAAAATTGTATATACACCATGGTGGTGAAGACATTTATAAGCCTCGCACCTTATTCCGCTCGAGACGAAGCCCCTTGCAAAATAATTTTGGTGCTCGGTAATAATAATAGTCTTCACCATCTTGGTGTATAATATTCTATCAAGCTGTAGAGCGTTATTAGGGTCAAATTGAGGTAGATCGTCAGTGAAATTTTTATGTTTAAAAGCCTACTCTAGATGGTGATCGTAAAAAAAAATGTTTAAAACTCCACAATATACGAAAACCAAACAAAAATCCATTTTTCTAGTAAAATATTCCATGCTTTCATTACTCCGTTGCGAAAAAACATTATCTGTTGAAATGCATTCATACTGTTTTTATAAATAATAAAAAATATAACATTCACATCCAACAAATCCTGAAATAATAATATTAATATGATTAAATATTCAATTTGGTATGAAAATTCGATATACGCTCGACAAATTAATACCAAAGAATTTTCAGTTATGACCAAATTGTGCACAATTAGAGAGAATTATAAAATAGACAAGCTACAATTTCAATAATTATTATTATCAGCTGTAAATTTCCAGCCACCGGGGTATTTCATTGAAAATTCCGTACCTGCCATTTCAAGCCAATCAGATTCCTTTCTTTCAACAGGTTGTTATGACAACCGTAGGTTACCATAGCAATGCGTCTAGGCGACCCTGATTAAAACGATAATTTCTATTTTGAACTATTATTAACCTATATTATAAATGCCATTCGTTCAAAATTTTCCCTCAACCAAAAGTTACAGATGACATAAGGCGCGCGTTCCTAATCTATGAATTAGGTGAGGAGCGAAATCAGACAGTGTACGTGTCAGTCAGACGACGGGTATATGCTGGATATATGCTGGGTGATGCTTCTCAAGTTGATCCTTCAAAACACACTTTTTCTTCCACCATATATGCAGATTAACTTCCAAAACGTGAACTGTAAAGCATAATTTCATGTAATAAATGCAGTGTCATGACAATGGACACTCAAGGAATAACAGTAAGCTCGGCAGTTCAGCTTTAACAACTACCATTAATAGGATATTTACATAGAAAGTATCAAAGATCAAGCAAATAATACGAAGCTGATTATTTTACCAGTGCCATAGATATAGTTATACAGGGTGGGGCACTATGAACGAACTATTCTCTGGCGTCTTAACGGCAAATAAAATTAGAAAAAATAAGGCGTAGAATTAAGTAGATTACTCAGGACTATAATTTAAAAATATTTTGGAATATACAGGGTGCTCCAAAAAAGCGTGCCGTATCAAAGTTAGGTTCCTTTAAATGGAACACCCTGTATTTTATCACATTTTTAAATTGTACTATTAAAAATAATGTAAGTTAATTAACATTTCCCTATACCTATCTAGTTCAGTTTCCAGGATAAATCGATTTTACATAATTTGTAGACCATCCGAAAAATTATAATAACTTCAAAATAAAAACGAATAACCACATTTGCTTTACACCATCTCACTAGAAGCTTTTAACAATCCGTTTCCAATATTTACTGGTATGCTATCATATACAGGGTGTATTTAATATGACAGTATAACACTAACCATTTAATACATAGATTTCTGGCTTAATTTAAATGGAACACCCTGTATCTGTTGAGTCTGTTAAACGTGGGAATTTATTACCTTTCAGTTGGTAATAGGGTTGCCTATATCTAACTCTGATAGTTCTCGAGAATTTTAAATTTGTTTTTTAATATTTAATTATTTGCTGACACCTAGTTACCTATGACATGATTCTCCAATGGAAAGTTTTTAAGAATTTAAAATTTGTTATTTTGACAATAAGTGCTTTGTTGTATGATTTATTATTGATAAATTAAAGGTCTTTTAAATCAGAATTTTATTAAGGATAAGTACACTATTTTTGGGCATACAGATACAATAAGCTTTAAAATTATAAAAAAATAACTAGGTACAAAAAATTCAAAGAAGGTGTTCCAAGTGACGCCTATCTTGTTGGATACAAATTTGAACCCTTTTTTAAAAAAATTTATTGTTCACTTTCTTTAACATTTCTGGTCTTACTGTTTGAAACGCTCTCCTTATCCTAACCTTCATGTTCTCAGGAGTGGTTGGCTTTGTATTGTAGACAATACTTTTTATGTAACCCCAAAGAAAATAGTCTAATGGCGTCAAGCATGGGAACCTTGGCGGCCAAAGATAAGGAGCCCCTCGCCCAATCCATTTTTGTGGAAAAGTATTGTTCAGGTAACGCCGGACAATTATACTGTAATCAACAGACGCAGCATCTAACTGCAGCCACATTTTTTGGTCTGTAGATAGTGGAACTTCATCTAAAAGTTCGGGTAGTTTATTACGTAAAAATTTACGAAATTTTCTTCCAGTTAGCGTTAAGTTTTTTTACTAATCTTATTGCAAAGTTAATGATTGAGTACCCTTAATAAAATTCTTATTTAAGAGACCTTTAATTTATCAATAATAAATCATACAACAAAGCACTTACTGTCAAAATAACAAATTTTAAAGTTTTTAAAAGTTGAATTGAATATTAAAAAACAAATTTAAAATTTCTCGATAACTATCAGAGTTAGATATAGGCAACCCTAATACCAACTGAAAGGTAATAAAATCCCACGTTCAACAGACCCAACAGATACAGGGTGTTCCATTTAAATTAAGCCAGAAATTTATGTATTAAATGGTTAGTGTTATACTGTCATATTAAAAACACCCTGTATATGATAGCATACCAGTAAATATTGGAAACGGAATGTTAAAAGCTTCTAGTAAGATGGTGTTAAGCAAATGTGGTTATTCGTTTTTATTTTGAAGTTATTGTATTTTTTCGGAGGGTCTACAAATTATGTAAAATCGATTTATCCTGGAAACTGAACTAGATAGGTATAGGGAAATGTTAATTAACTTACATTATTTTTAATAGTACAATTCAAAAATGTGATAAAATACAGGGTGTTCCATTTAAAGGAACCTAACTTTGATACGGCACGCTTTTTTGGAGCACCCTGTATATTCCAAAATATTTTTAAATTATAGTCCTAAGTAATCTACTTAATTCTACGTCTTATTTTTTCTAATTTTATTTGCCGTTAAGACGCCAGAAAATAGTTCGTTCATAGTGCCCCACCCTGTAGTTATATAATGTATACAGTGCTATTCAAAAGTCCCCTCCCCCTCGTATCTTTTGAACGGTTACACTCACATTAATAAAATTTGGAGGGTGAAAATAAAGTGTTGTAAACTTCTCTACGAATGGTAACAGGTGACGTAATAGTAATAGATGACGTCCTATTTAAAATTATTGGCCAGAGTGGTACTGTGACGTCATCTATTACTATTACGTCACCTGTTACCATTCGTAGACAAGTTTACAGCACTTTATTTTCACCCTCCAAATTTTATTAATGTAAGTGTAGCCGTTCAAAAGATACGAGGGGGGGAGGGGACTATTGAATAGCACTGTATATTTGTGGTCTAAATTCTTCTCAGGCGAGAACGTTATAATGTGAGTTTTCTGTGCATTGTTTAAATTGAGATTTAATGAAGTGAAAGCTTGTGCCGTTTTTGGTTGGAACAAAACATATGTTTCACCGCCCAACTGATGGCATTTTTATTCAAGATGGTAATTTCAAGCAGCAAATATGTTAAATACAATAGCCGATTGAAAAATTGAATGTATTGTTATTTTTTTCTAGAATGTACCTTTAATGCTCTAGGCATGGAGTTTATATTTTTGGAAATCGGTTCAGGCATAAGTTGTAGTATTTTCGCCAACTGGACACAAAAACATCTCTTAACATATTTTTTAGAGACGATTTTTCTCCAAACTCCGAGATATGGTACCTGGTTCATCATCATCGAGCCTTTAAATCTAATAGATTGTGGCTAACGCTAATGCGATTCTAAATCCATTTATTATGGTGGATTACTCCCCTTATTGTTACAATTTCTTGTGTGTCCTGGCTTCAGAAGTTACTTTCTTCCATTCTGCTCTATTTCTGCATTTTACTCTCCACTCTTTGATTCCCATCCTTTTTGTATCCTCTTCTATCTGATTCCTCCAACTTTCTCTGGGTATTTCCCTTCTTCTCGGCCATAGAGAGGAGTCCATTGTGTTAGGTATTTTTCTCATCATTTCTCCAAGTTTTCGTCTCAAAATATGTCCTGCCCATTTTAGGCGTTATGCTTTTATACATTTAAATCGCTTTCTATTTCTTTGTTAGTTTTGAGTCTCCTTTCCCCAGTTCTTGTTCTGTTCGGCCCCAGTATCGTTCTAAGAATCTCGATTATTACCGTCGTTTTTAAACCATACGCGATCACTGGTCTTACTAGTGTTTTATATATTTTTATTTTGGTGTTTCTATCAATGGCTTTACTTTTGAGAAGTTTTCTATTTCTGCAGTTAGCTTGGTTTCCATTGAGTATTCTTTCTTGCACCCGCTCTTTTCCTGTTTGTCCCATCGTCATTCACTTTTGTCCGCGTTGATTTCCATTCCAAGTTGTTTTGCCTCTTCTCCTATCTTTTCAATTGCTTTTATAAGTTCTTGTTTTGAATTTGCTATTATGGTTAAGTCGTCTATGATTTGAATATGGTCTGTTATGATGTTTTTGCTTTCTAGTTAAGTTGTTCTTAGGATACTCTCCAATGCCAAATTGAATAAAGTTGGGGAGATCGAGTCTCCTTGTTTGACTCCCTTGTTTACGAGGAATTCCTTTGGGCATCCTTATTAAATCACCCAGTACAATTAAATTTACATAAGGGGTCCATTCACTTGTCCCCACGACAGTCTACCTTTTTTCCACTTTACTTAATTTAATGAACAATTTTTAGCTATTTCAAGAATTCTTCTTTTAATCTTTGCATCGAATAACTCGAAATCATCCCTCATCTGGTTTAACAACAAACAACATTTGTTGTTTGGAATGAAATCAAAATTTTTTTATTCACTGCGTGCTTATTGTCATCTCTTATCTGGAACGTCAATAGTAAATCCATGTAAGAATGCTGTAAAAACCGTGAAATTTAATTAAGCATTCTTCTGTTGTAAAAGTATGCAGAGGAATGTATTCAATCCTCTGCAAATATACCTCTACGAATCGAAATGAATATGGAAAAAATTTCGAGACGTCTCTAGTACAGGGTTATTCATTATAAATTACCCACCCCCTATCATCGTTATTATTACTTTTCCCCAAATCAAATTTGTACAGTCATAACATTAATTTAACACTTATAATAATAGCACAAGAGGTTTGTATTTTATCGGGTAGATTTGGGTTGCTAGAGGAAAATATTTTAAAATTTAAACATTCCGGTAAATTTCCGGTAATAATTCAAGGAAGATTACAAGTGAAAATCAGTACTAATTCATTACAAAAGTTACAAAAAAACTGGTAGTACTTTATTTCCAATAAAGACATTTTAAAAACCGATACATTTTCGAAATTGTCCAAATATAATTAGGTATATAAAAAAAGTTTATCTGGTAACCCAACAACGCAAAAATTAATAAACACATTTATCAAATTTCCTATGTACTCGATCATACTCCTTCTGTCTGTTACTAATACGCGATATAGTTTAATCCGCATCATTAAGCTAAACCTAAATTCCGCTCATCAATCTTTTGGGGTGATGGAATTGAGCTTGTCGAAATAGAATGACGTCGAGGTATGGTGGGTACCAGCCTAGACTGTTTGTTTCAACAAATATTATTAACATACGAATTAATTCTGAATACACGCACTAGAATGTGTCATTTTTGTGAGATATTTTTTCCAAAAAATTTGGTATTTTATATAAAATAAAAAATTATGTCGCTGGCCTAAGGATTTTAGTACAATAGCTCATCAAAAAAATTCAATTTTCTTATTATAATTACATTTTTTGTTTTAAGTGGATTTTTCTTTATGAAAGATTTTTTTTTTCAAAAAACCTCATGGCTTTCGTAGAAAATTAAATTCTCTACAAAAAAATATCTTTGACATCACATTGTATGTATATGTTGAGGTAGAAGAACATATCAATCATTTATTTTGATATTCGCCCCATAAACATAAAGTCATTTTCTAACTAATCTGTTGAACGCCAAAAAAATCTTGTTTTAGCTTAGTTTAGTTAGCCTAGACCAGTTCCATGCATAAACAAAATATTTCGTTACCATAGCAACGAACAATACCTCACTAGAAGTGTCAGTGTGAAGTTGGACGTCAAAAAAGTAAACCAGAGTTACGCAATAAATTAAAAGAAAAAATATGTCATACGAAATTGTGAAGATCGAAAAATTGGAGTATCGAGCCATCATCAAGTACCTGTATTTAAAAGGGTTATTAATGTCCTTCGTCCTCTCCAAGACCTTAGAAGTTTCGTGTCCAAAAATCTGCTGGAAAAGTTTTTGGTTCAGTTTTTTTGGGATTGCCATGGATTAATCATCATTGGTTTTTTGGATGAGGGTAGAACAATAACCGGAGATTACTATTCGACATTACTGACCACTCTACTGGAAAGAATTGAAGAGAAAAGACGCGGAAAGCTATCCAGAGGTGTTTTGTTTTTGCAGGACAACGCCCCTGTACACAAATCTCATGTTGCTATGCAAAAAAAATCGTGATTTAGAGTTTGAATTACTAGAACACCCCCCTTATTCACCAGATTTGGCTCCGTCCGACTATCATCTCTTTCCTCAACTGAAATAAAAATTGAAAGGTCGTAAATTTTCTTCCAACGAGGAGGTAATAAAAGCTGTGGATGTCTGGTCTGCAGAGCAAGGAGAAACATTTTTTTTGAAAGGTCTAGAGACGTTGCAGGTTTGCTGTAATAAATGTATCCAATTAAGAAGAGAATATGTTGAGTGATGAAATATTTTGACATTGAAATTTTGTTCTATAGTAGGCTAAGAATTTATCAATATACATATGTACACAACTCGTATGCTCTATTATACACATAGATTCAAAAGTTTTGCATCACCCTAAATCTCCGAAAAAAAAATGTGTTAATTATAAATGGATTAGAGATTAATCAAATAATTAGTTTCAATAAAAAAACGTGTATATTTGTCAAAAATTTTTATTATCCAATAATAAACTTGCTTTAAACATAAAAACTATTCTTAGAAATTAAATAAATTAAATACAAATTGATTCTTTTTAAAGAAAAGGTTAAGTGAGAACCTGCATGAGAACTTTTAATAAAGAGTATTTTCACCTCTAGAATTTATGCAAGCTTGAAGTCACCTACTCATGCTGTTTACCAAATTATTGATATTCTGTTGAGGAATATTTCGCCATTCTTCTTGGGCCGCATGAACAAGCTCTTGTACACTCCTGGGTGGATTTCTGCGTGCTGCCACTGCCCTGGCAAGCATGTCCCAAGCATGTTCTATGGGATTCATGTCAGGAGATAGGGCAGGCCAGTTCAAACGATTGATCCCTTCAGTTTCAAGATAATCATTTACAGCTCTGGTCCGATGAGGTCGGGCGTGATCGTCCATAAAAACGAAGGAATTGCCAACAGCTGCGCGACATAGTCTCACGTGAGGATGTAGAATCTCTCTGAGATACCTATCACCAGTCATCGTTCCCTCCACATGAATTAATTCTGTGCGATCATTTAACATGATACCAGCCCAAAACATAACACTTCCTCCTCTGAAGGGCGGCACGGAACGAGCATGGGCAAGCTAAGCAACTCTCGTTGGATCCCGCCACACACGTATTCGATGGCTATCTTGTACCAAACAAATCCTTGTCTCGTCGGAAAAAAACACCGAATTCCAAAATTCTTCAGGCAAGGCCGCGTGTTCTTGAGCCCACTGTAGTCGGCGAACTCTGTGCTCAGGTTGTAGTCTTGGCTCTCTTATTGGTCGGCGACACCTCAAACCTGTCGCAATATTCGTCTTCGTAATGTCGAGATCGATACTTGAACTCCCAACGCATGTCTCATATCTCTTTGGAGTGCTGGTATTGCCATGATCGGGTTTCTTCGGATAGTTAAGTGGATATAGCGGTTCTGCCGCTGATTAGTAACACGCCTTCTACCGCTTCTAGGTCTATCACGAAGAAAATTGGTCTGGAGATACCGGTTCCATACACGAGACACATCACTTTGCCAAACGCCAACTCTGTTTGCCACGAACCTTTGAGAATGACCTTCTTCAACTAAAGCCACTATTCTTGCACGGTCAATCTCAATTATGACTTGACGATTTATGTTTGCACTTATAATCGTAAAAATCAAATGCCTTGAATGTTAAAATGATCGCACTTAAAATGTTATCTTACAAAAAAAACTGTAAACATCTGTATATTGCAAAAAATATGGAACATAATGAAATGGTAAACATTGATAAACAAGCCAACAAAAAATTGTTAGCGCAAAAAAATTCCTTCGCATTCGAAGAAGGTGATGCAAAACTTTTGAATCTATGTGTATGATATGATATGATAATAATAAATACTCATAATTTAACCAATTATGTATACAACGTTATAAGTCTACTAAAGTTATATTTGGAAAAGAAAAATGATTCAAATATTCATTATCATTATTTCAACTGTCTAACTGTTACATTTTTATTTTCACTTCATCCTAAAATATTCACAATTACACCGAATTCAAACTTTTACGTGAAAAAAAACGTTATTATGCTTTATATTGTTCTGACAAAAGTCTAATTGTGATGGATTGAAAAGAATTGTTTTTTAAATCATGCTTTGATATTTCTGTTTTAATAAATGAAAGGAAGCTATTTTTTTTATCTCCTTATACAGGATAATACATCATTAAATTAGCGAGTCGCGATCAAAATTAAAAAATCTTACAAAACATACAAAATTTGTCTTGTGCTATTACGAGTATAAGTGATAAAAGGATCGGAAGCTGCAGTAACTAAAATTGCTCACAGTCCGGGGAAGTAAAGTCGAAAAATCTTCCTAACATTACATTTTTTCGAAAAGGATTATTATGCTGGTGCTTAAGATGCAGCTTGCAAGCACAAAGTAGAGAGCTCGGAAGTGGAATCTTTTATGCTGGTATCTGAATAGACCACATGAACAAAATTTCCAAAATTCTATTTAAAAGTTTGGTTTAATGTTAAAACTAATTGCTAGTGGCTTCTCACCATAGCAATTCATCCTGTCATTGACTATAAAAACTATGTCGATAGTAGGTAGATAGATATCCTAGAATGAAAAACTACCATGAGAGGCTGAAACTTTTCATCTACTGAAGGGAGAGGATGAGGTATGCTATAAAGACTCCAGAGTCTCATCGGGCTTCTGCCATAATTGTGGGAGAACCTCTGAAGGTATTGATTATAGACGAAGAGCACATCATCTTTTGAAACCAAACGTTTCATAGTTGCGTCCAACTGAACTGTCACCAACTCCTGAACCTGAGTTTTTTCATTCACAGGAAACCCAAAAGATTCTCGTTTTCATAATTTGAATGATTTTAGCCCTTCAAACTCACCCCATTTAAAAACGAAAGGGTCTAAAGAGGTTTAACTTACATATCCTTGTAGTTCTTAAAAAACCCTACAAAATCGTTTTTGAATAAACTTTTTATCATCAAAAATAAAGGAAATACGTTAAAAAAACAATCGATTTTTTTTCGAAAAATTCCAATAGTATAGTATAGTGCACTTGGAAGCATAATAATGTACAAAACCGGTTTATTCGGCAGTGGGGCGAAAGTTACTTAATGCACGTGACACATTTTTTTACAACAGAATTATTGAGTAAATTAGCATTAATTATTTTTCTCTTGGCAAAAAATTTTTTTTTACATATACCTAACACTAATAGCAGTTGATTTCTAAGGGTTGAAAAAGTATAAAATTGTATTTTTAAATGTAACAAATTCAAACCAATTTTCACCTATCTTAAGATTTATAATGCTATTTTTTAATTTTTGACATTTAGGGGTAGTTTTCACCCCTAAGAAACAATCAGGGTTCGTCGGCATGACATGATATATAAAGCAGAGGGTGAGTTGAGCATAATCCCAAATTTTTAAATCATTTTTCAAGGATTCGTGATTTTTTTACATTAAGCTGTAACAGGGGCTGCTTTTTAAGGGTTGAAATATGATGAAATTGTATTCCAAAGCTCAAAACAATCATTATTCAACTTATCCAAACCAAATCTTACCCATTTTCAGGTTTAAAATGTTATTTTATGATTTTTGACAAATAAGGGTAGTTTTCACCCCTAAAAACCGTTTAGAGCCCTTCGGTTCAATATAGATTTTGAACCTTCGGCTATCACCTACCTCCTGTTGAAATTTCAAGTCGATCCATGCTGGACGAAAAAATTGCGAGGTTTTACC
Source organism: Galerucella calmariensis (assembly GCA_910591675.1). Taxonomy (NCBI): domain Eukaryota; kingdom Metazoa; phylum Arthropoda; class Insecta; order Coleoptera; family Chrysomelidae; genus Galerucella; species Galerucella calmariensis. Next base: position 49,614 of record CAJUYG010001530.1, read on the forward strand.
TTTTTTTGAGCTTCATTCTCTGTACTAATAATCAAAATAAAATATCCGGAAAATGCTATCAAAATCTTCTTGTGAAGTTTTTAGTAGTTTTTCATCCATCAAACTTGCCAAAGATATTGTTGATATAAGACGACCGGCTTTATGATCATGTAGCGCAGATAGACGAGGAGGGGTGAAATTTGTATATCAAAACTGTATTTACTTCAGAAAATCGTTTTTAACCATACTACCTAAAACGATTGGATGTGAGTGATTCTTTAGAAACTTTTACCATAATCTATCAAGTTATATCGTGAATTCAGTTCCCTGTCTCTCTCTTGCGTAATATATAGTTAAATGGGAAATTTATTTCGACATAAAAAAAGTTTATTTGTTTATTTTGCTGGCATCCAACAGTTCTGAAGCCACCAGTGTCGTATCATTTGATATATAAATACTATTTACTGAGCTAGTGACACCTGCGGTCTGACGACTTCGACAATAGGGTACAAGCATACATTTTGCTATTGGTGGGAATTGACGCTTAATCAGGTCTCCTAACACCTTGCATGCCTATTTAAACAAAAAACAAGTTCCTGTTAAAATTCTGTGGTAAATATCCATTCAAATTAATGAAACCTTCAAATAAACCATAAATGAAAACTCTGAGGCCATTTATACTGAAAATTCTCCAAGCTGACGACGGAATCTGAGCGAAGCAATCCAAATCAAGAACTGACAGGCCCAGAGCGGTCTGAAACATAAAAGGTAGTAATTATTAGAATTTCAAAACGTAGAAGAAAAAAGGTATTTGATAAACTATTATTTTAATCATCAACTTAGATGTGTGTGGTGATAATAAAAATTTGATATTTACCTCTCATCATTGAGGTCGTAGAATCGTCCATTTTGATGAAAACAGATGTTTTCAACCAGTAGCATAGGAATAATTTGTATACTATCCCTTTCACATATTGTGTGCAAAAGGAGTTGCATAACTTGTGTAAGAACTGGATGTTCAGGAATGGAAGATCATTTAGGTAAGAGTTTTAAAATTGTCTATGCAAATTTACTTTTCAAATCTGTATAAATACACCTAACAGTAAAAGAATAAATTTATTAATAATTCACAAATTAGTAATTTTTCCCAAGTGTATTCACTTTAGAATTAAGTGTCACTCCCACATATTCAACCTGTTGTGACATTATTCACCCTGTATGATGGATAATTCCTTCATAAAAATAGTGAATTATTAATTTTCCACATTCAGCTAATAACCAATGTATGCGTTACTTTTTGTAGGTATTAATTAACGAGAATTATGAAAAAAAATATATATAAATTGTATGGGAAGATAAATCAGTAAATGTAGGACGAATTAATTATAAACTTAGCAGTGTAAATAAAATAGTTGATAAATTGTATATTGGATACATAATTCATTAATACAAACATCATCAGTAAATAACAGTATTACGTTTTTTTTTTTTGTTCGTACTAATTAATTTAGATTGTGTGTCACAACAGACCACATAACCTGCAGCGATTTATGTATGATAACAGATGTGCCCGAAATTTTAAAGTCGGTTTCGTTTAATGGAATTTTAGGTTTATAAAATCCACATAATTTCGTGTGTGATTAACTGAAAATGAAATAATCACAATCGTATCGCGTAGTGAAATTGGAATGAGGGAAAAATAAAATAAAAAAAATATAAACCAGAACCAAACCCGGTTGATCAAAGTGTAATTATGTATAAAAATATCAGAAAAAAAGAAATTGAAAACTAAAAAAAACAAGAAAACCCAGGCCCAAACCCGGTTGATCAAAACGTAATTATGTATAAAAATATCAGAAAATAAGAAATAAAAAACTAAAAAAAACAAGAAAACCCAGGCCCATACCCGGTTGATCAAAGTGTGATTATGTATAAAAATATCAAAAAATAGGAAATAAAAAACTAAAAAAAACCCAGATCCTAACGGGGCTTCGAACCTACGACATCTGGGCTGAAAACTCAGTATCCTACCAAATGGATTATTTTGCTCACATTCAGTCACATCGAATAGAAGGTTGAAGGCTGCTTGGACGCATGCGCACCTCAACTACTAACTTTCAGTTGCCTATCGCCTAGACGCTAATCTGAAAGTGTCTCTTGATCTAAACATTTTTTACTCCGAGCGAGCCGAACGCGCAACGAGCTCATGAACGAACTCGACAAATATATCAGCATAATATGGTATTTGAGTGGATAGAAGTGTCCTCACCAGTGAACATATCAGCTGCAATCCAAAGACAAGCCCTCCTTGGTATTACTGAGACAATGAACAGCAAAGGGACGGCATCAATGGAAGCCCTTGTTGGACTTCCTCCTTTGGAACTTTTTGTAAGGGCAAAGGCGATGATGGCAATAGGCTACAAGCATAAATTTTGCTATTTGTGGGAATTGACGCTTTATCAGGTCTCCTAACACCTTGCATGCCTATTTTTTCAAAAAAATATAAACTTTACTTTTAAAACGACTATAAAAATCATGAAATTTGAAATTTGAAAGTCATAAAGATGGCTGCCCCATAGAGTGACGTCATTTGTTTACGTTCTTATTCGTGTATCACGCTCTGAGTTCTTGTGACCTAATTTGTTTCTGAAAGCTTTAAAAATGGATAAAGCCGAAAAAAACTTTGTATTCCAAGTATTGCATTGTTCCAGTGTGTAAATCAACGTCTACTAAAAAACTCCAGACAAAATATTTGTTACTTTACCTGGTGGCGCAAGCAAAAATACACTTAAGATAAGGGCATTATGGTTGCAAGCTATGCGTCGAAACAAAGACGATATTTCGACAAATACTACTAATTTTGTTTGTGAATACCATTTTAATGTAAGTAGGTACCTACGTCTATGCTGGTAATTTTTATTCTTAAATAGTTTGAGGTTATGTACCTATATGTCTAGGAATCAACCATAAAAACATCATTTTCTTACGACCACACATCGAAATATGGTTGGTATATATTATATAAATAATATATAATTTAAATCGTACTTACGATGATGCTTTAACTCCTCTTATTTCCTCTGCATTAAAGCAGCTGTTTGACTTCATAAATTCAAGCAGCATAAATGAGTCTACTTTGGGCAAGTTATCAGTTTGTGCTTTTACAAAACCATCGCTAGCCATATCTTTACTCACATAATATGAAAGAATCGTCTCTGAACACTGAACTAGTAAATAAAATATATTCTTCCAAAAGTTTTAAAGTATCCTCCGAAACATCGAATATTTATGTCTACTTTCCACTTTACGTTCTTATAAAAATAAAAAAAAAGCACACACAAACACGTAATGGTCTGAAACAAACATATAAATGATATTTTTACGTCGATGAAGCAATTAATAGTTGATTAAAATACAATATAAACACACAACTACACATAACCTAATGCAATACCGGCCATATTGACATAAGTAAACACAAGAGATATGACATCAGACGTATCATGGGTAGCGTTCGGAAATCCTCGGGTTGTGGTCGGAAGGTGCATTGAAATTTGAATTTTATTTTTTAAATTCGGGAGTAATTTCCAATGGAAACTGGTTTATTTCCTATTATTAGTAATTTTAGATATCATATTTACTATTACAAATTAATATCCAGGCAAAATATGAAATATGCGTGTACTCTATTCTTGCTGAAATCGGGAGACTTATGGTCCCCGAACATTGTTCGAGAAGGACACACTGAAATAACTGGGACAATACTAGATGAACACATATTTTACATGAGTTTTAATAGAATGATACCGGAGAACATATTCACTGAACGGTGAACGAGGGTCTAAACTGGTAAGAAACTGTAAAGAATGTGTGTCTCCAATATGTGTGCCGGCACAGAAGGGAATAGACCTTTTTAACGGAAGACATCTTGTGGTTGCGGCGACCGTTGTCTACCTATAGGTTTATACAAGAACTAATAGAAGCTAACTGTAATATTAAATGGAAACTGTAACATAGAGCTTGGACAGGTGTACCTAAGATTACGGCAACGGTATATTTCTTCCAGAAAAATAAAAGTATAAATTGTATTTATTCCCTGGACGAGTCCCTAAAAAAAGAGAAGAAATATACCGTTGCTGTAAGCTTAGGCTCAGCTGTCCAAGCCCTAAGTTACAGTTTCCATTTAATATTACAGTTAGCTTCTATTAGTTCCTATATAAATCTATAGGTGGACAACGGTCGCCGCAACCACAAGATGTCTTCCGTTAAAAAGGTCTATTGCGGGATTGCTATCAGATATAGTACTGAGTTAAATCTACTACACTTTCATTGGTGTTCAATGTAACGTTACTCAATTAATTAAATAAGGTATACAGAGTTGATTAAATTTATTAAGAATGGGAGAGATTATAGGTTTTTTTTGCACTTTTGCATTATTTTTGTGCGTATTTCAGATTGTAATGCAAGCCTACTGGCATTTTTACTTTCAATCAAATCACTTCTATCAGTTTACTATTCTCCACTATTAACCGATCACAAGTAAGAAAAAGACAGTTCAATTATAATATAAGCTCAAGTTGCGTAAATATTTGGAATTACTACCGATGAAAATTTATTCAGAAAAATTTAATTATGCAGTCGGATTTACAACCAAGACACTGGGTTTTCTCAAAATTTGTTTACGCTTTGCAAGTTTTAAAAATAAAACTCATAGCATAAATAGAAAATGTTCCTTAATATAAAAAAAACATTGCAAGCGAATGTGAATAAAAATCCAAAATGTTTATAAAACATAGTACCAGTGCTTCAAGCTTCTTTTGAAAATCATGTGCATACATCGAAACTTTTGAATAAAAAACATGAATCTAGTATAAAAGATCGAAAAAAATAAGTTAGGGACAGAAAAAAGTAAGTATTTCAAACTTTAATTTGGTACCTCCACGTGAAAGTTCGCGCTTAAAGCGCGGATCACACTAGCCGGTTCCCAGTCGCGATTTGAGGAAGCTGCTCAGATTGGTGTGATCACAAAATTCGCCGCTGGCGCTGGGCGATCAACTGGTAGCAGAGCGGTAACATTTACATAATAATTTTGATTAATTTCAACAAAAAGCTTGAATGTTTTCTAAATTCATGGACCATTATGATTGATGTTTATATTAAAAACGCAATTATTGTATACTATGGCAGGTTGATTCGAAGTTGCTTGCTCTTGATTTAGAGATTCTTGGACTGTCTTTGCAGAAGTTGAAGCAGACCTCATTGTGTCATTTATATCCTGATGATGGCCCAAGTCAATTTGCAGATATGGTTTTATGGAGTGACTGCTACCATGCCCTGTTATTTTAATTAATTGCTGTTCTCCAATTCCCGTTTTGGCTAGAGTTGAAACAGCAGTGGCCCTCGCAGAATGATTTGTTATTTTGATCTTGTTGACATCGATTCCAATCACTGATGCCACCGATTTGAACCAGGATAATATAATTTGTATTTTGTATAACCGGGCTGTTCTTGTACCAACCTTTGGAATTGGGATGGTGCCAGTTTGGATTTGGAGTTAAAAATAAACGATTCGTTTTGATGAGTTGGTCTCGCTTGCTTATTAGTAATTTGAACAGTCTTACTGGGCATAATTCTTCATTGACTGTATTCGGTACAAGCCACTTACTGTCGGCCATTCTTTTTGAACCGCCTTGAGTGGTCTTGGAGAAAACCGGGTTATACTCAATGCGTCCTGTTGGTTACCCTTGATTGTCAATTTCCTCCACAAAATATGCTATTGTTGCTGCCGCTCGTTCATTTTCTCTCCTGGCCAATTCATGAGCAGCAATGTGAAAGAACTTTCTTTGCAATCCTTCCGGAGTGTTTTCGTCCCAAAGCTCAATAATCTTTATCAATTCGTCTGCTGATAGTGCGGATGAACTTACCTTTCTCTCGGTTGGATCTATTTGTAGCTTCAGACGCTTAGCATTTTTTGCAGCTCTTGCGTTGACAAATTCTATGTCAGAGAATGGATTAAATTTGCGATTATACCTTTCGAAAAAATATTCCTGCAACTGCTTAGCTGTAGAGTTCCATAAAACTTTGATAACACTCTCCTTGTAGTCTTCGGAGTTCTTTTTTCGCATGTTGAAGGCATAGTCTTCAAGAATGAGCGCCAGTTCTTCCACAGGTATATCCGCTCTGTCGAAATCATACGCTTTTTCTGTGCAAACGTTTATAAAATGCTCCCATACACTTGCCTTCCATTTCCTAGTATTCGCTGGTGTCAACTGCTTAATATTTTGGCGAATATTTTCTTTACTTTCTTGACCGAAGCGAGACATTTTTCTACGTCGTGCTGTTTTGACCAATTTTTGACAGAAATAATTTCTAGTTTAGAGTTTCACTGAGTTGCCATGGTAACTGAATAATCAAGTTGACAAAACCTGTTTTGCAAGAACTTGATAAAGACGAAAATTGATGTTGTTGGAAACACATTTGGTGTGGAATTTTCTCCCCACGCTTTATGCCAAATGAAAAATTCCATTTTCCATCCATATACTTGGGTTGTTATGGGTATTTACTTCGTTTGTACTGTTCTCATTACACGAAAATTTTGCATCACGCTTTTTCCAGACGACCTATTTACTTATAAAAGCCTGAAGGTTTTTCTATAATCGAATCTTTCAAAAAAAATTTCAATCTTTCGTAGAAATAGATATGCCCGATATACGTATCTATTAACTTTCAAATTTGGATAAAAATATTCTCAAGTCTGTCCTCTAGTTGAAAACTTTTTCAAATGGAATTTATAGAATTTAATTAAATTCTTCAAATTTCGAAACTTCATTAATCGCAATAAAGTATTGAAAATATTTTCATTGTTCGTATCCTGACAAGCATTTCCCTCTGAGAAAAAATTTTATTCCAGTGCAAATCCATTTCGAGCCTAGTTAGGAAATCCCCTTGCCTTTAATTATTCTGTCTCGGAGACTTAGTAGCTCCTTCAGGCTATCCCTCTATTCAGTTCGCAAGTATGTGGTCGAGTCGCATTCTTCCCTGGCAATGGTGTTGGGATTTCTCCGTGAATAAGAAAGTTCCTCAAAAATCCTTCTTCTCCTTCTTGTTAACGTTTGCAGCTACAGAATGCTCCCATAAAAGAGACCTCTTTCAATTCATTTTGATAGCAGTATTAAATGTCTCCGAAATATAATTAGCCAGACTTTGCCTTCGAATATAAAAAAATTCCTAAAACGCTAACGCAATTTAAATTATATCGTCCGTTATGAAAAAGTTTCCAACTAATAACGAACATTCTAACAGGTTAAAACATGGTGATCCACAAGGGAAAGTGTGGTTATGGTTTAATTGAGTAATAAACATTAATTTTCCAATTAAGTTCAAGTTATTTGAGTAGTGGATAGTTGTTTTCATGAAAGAAGTAAGGCAAAATACAGCAGCTGCGCAATACGTTCCACGAAAAAAGTAGTATAGTTTTCGGTTCTATATTTATTAATAGGCGAAAAGCCCTGCAGTCTCTCCCAAAATAGGACACAATAGAGACTTAGGTCACAATAACATTCAGTATTTCATACAGCTACTTCCAAGGTATCCATTTTGATGATGCTTTGAGTGCTATTGGGAAAAGTAGAATTCGATAGATGGCGCTCTGAAATGTCAATGTCATCTTAGCAACGAGTAAAACAAATCAGCTGCCGTATAAGCCCTTTGATATTTAAGTGGTTATATTTTGATGTTTTAGTTATTTTCAGTGTGTGTTTTGTAAAACTTTTGCTTTTTCTTTGATTGTGCTATAATATTTTGTGTTGTTAAACTAAATTTTGACTCCTAATATTCTTATTTTTGGAGTAATAGGTATGATTGATATTTGTAAAAAATACAACAAGCTTTCATTTAATTAGTTTTAGGTCTGATTTCGTGTGTTTATTCTGTTTTTGATATAATTATATCTACAAAAGTTGCAGGGAAGGTACGTTTGTATTGAGTAATATTTTATAGTATATAACGTAACGTGTGTGGTAAGAAGCATTTTACGCACGAATGGAAAAGTTACGTAATTCCGTGAGTTCGTAAATGCTTCACAACACGAGTTATGTACTATACTTTACCTACGACCTACTTGTACTTGTATTTTTTATAAGAAGCATAAGAAATAACAGTTACATAATTAGAGGTGCTTGGTAAACGCCATCTCTGTTACTTTATTACCAATGAAAGAAGCACAATAAAGAACTAACGTTAAATCATTATTAATAATAATAATTATATTGTTGATAATCGAAAGTCCATTTTTCAATTATAATCAATACATATACTTAGCCCTTTGGGCTTTTCATAGTTAAACATGGCCGAATTGAATGTTTTCAAATAGTAAATTTTGAATAAAATGGTGACGTCTATTGACAGTTGCTAAGATGTTGCTAGGGAAGCCGTGCGATTTACTTTACAGCTGTGCGTTTTTTACAGTGCGTAATAGACGTCATTACATTGATACCGACTGTGTGTTATTGACTGATTACAGAGAGGGTCGTAGGTAAAACCTTTAATACAGACTAATTTTCTCTTTAATCTGCAAAAAAAACAAATACTTAATAGAATAACATAACCTCTTCCATAATATCTCTGATTATATAAGAATATTACCTCAGAAATTATTACAGTTGAGTATTAAACTTGTTACTGACACAAAATTAAACAAATAAAGTACGAATTTATGGTAATTACGTTGGCTTGCATATAATATAAAAACAATGCAAAACGAATTATTTTACTCGTTGTGACAGTTACAATTTTTTCCGCCAGAGGTGTCATTGAATTCTACTCCGCCCAATAGTGACTATAACACGCTTTACTTGAATATGACAATTGTTACAGGAAACTCTAGTTAAGCAAATAGCTATAATGACTATATTATGACGTTGTTCTAGACGGCTGTAATTTTTTAAGGCCCCCTTGTTTCCGCGTTAAATCGAGAATCAGAATCAGAATAATAAATAGTAGTATAATCTTTAAATTTCTTACTATAAACAATTTTTTTAGTCTTACATACATGATAAAGAAAATGTTTTTTTAAATATTTAACAAGTTGAACCATTTTGAGTTGCCCTCTTGTAATATTACCATATTTTAAGAGTATATCTTTCAACCTCTCAGGTTTATTTATGTATATTACTTTAAGTGCTCTAGTGGGATTGGAAGCTAGTAGAGGTATTTAGTAATTTATTATACCCCAATACCTATGAATTCAATGGATTAAACTGAAACTGAAATATTTTGAGAATAATTTTGCTCGGAAAATAGTTTGATGCACAATAAATTGATAAAAGCCCTCAGAAAAAGGTCAAGGGTTTTTATAAATTTATTGTGCATGAAACTATTTGGTAAAAAGCAAAATGATGCCAAAAATATTTCGACATTTCAATCGATGGATTAGATTGCCTCACAATATAGTTTGAAAAACGAATATACAGTTTACATTCCAGAGAGAAAGGACTGGGAAGCAGGGCCTCCTATAACAGCAAATCTCAACCGGTACACTGATGGCTCTAAAACAGACTCTGGAGTAGGAGCCGGAATATATGGGGTACAAGAGAAGATCACGATCTCTCTAAGCCTAGGGAAATATGCTACTGTCTTTCAGGCAGAGTTAATGGCGGTGCAATGCTGTGCAGAAGAGTTGATGAGACGGAAGGTAAATAGCCAAAGAATCGTCATCTACTCCGATAGCCAAGCAGTTACGCTTATATCGGATAACATCAAATCTGGTGTGGGAGTGTCGCAAGGCCATCAAAACACTAGGTAGAAATAATAGAGTCACCCTAGCCTGAGTACCAAGTCACCAAGGAATAGAAGGCAATGAAGAGACCGATGAATTAGAAAGCAGGGGGCAACGGAGGTCGTGATGGGGCATCAATTGGATTAATTAGCACAAAACTAGTCACATCAATGAATTAATTAGCACAATGGACAACACAATTAACACTTAAAAAAAGTCATATAAATACGATACTATAATTAGATTTTTGTCGATAAACTTGAGAGCCGGTGCTTATTTGCTGCCGGTTTTGGCGGGTGAAAGTTAAAATTACTAGGTAGTTAATTATTAGCTGTTACTGTTTCAGTACCTATCTGATCTCGTTCTGCCGGTTTAAAGGTCGATTCAAATACATCAGTCCGGTCGCGTCACAGTTCCGGCGCCGAACCGAACAATCCGTCATAGAAAATATTCTTAAATAGAAATATCCGGCGGCGTTCACATTTATCCGTTGCCGAACAGTTTCCAAGCAGTCAGGCTTCGACCACAGCTTCAACCCGCTTCAGTGACGGAACGGTACCGGTTCGGCGTCGGAACTGTGGCGTGACTGATGTGTTTGAATCGACCTTAAAGAAATTGTCCGTTAAAAGTGTGGCTGGCGCGAGAGAGGGGGTGTCACGTAGATCGTTCTAGCTAGAGAATCGCATATGTTGAGAACGGATTGTTTTTGAGAAAAGAAACGGAATAATGGGAGAGAAAGGGATGAGATGTTTTTTGTCTATTTGGTAGTTGTTGAAACGTTTTTTAATTCAACTTTAAGATATACGACAGGGGCGTGCGTAATTATTTGGAGAATGGGAATAAGTAGATGGTATGTGAGGAGTATACATGCCGCGTGGTAGATGATGAGCATTGGAAAGAGAAAAAAATTCTCCTGTTTAAATTTACCATTGGAGCTTAAACACCCATGACAATGGGGTCGAGTGGTATACGGCTAGATTGTTTCTTGAATAACCAATGGAACCAACAAAATGTAATTTCATTTGACAATTTGCAACATTTTTTGGATGAAGAATAAATCCTAAATTTAATATTTCACAAGTAGGTAATCATTTTTGCTTTGTATCCGTAGAATTGTAATAAAAATTGTCATTTGTGCGGGTTTGTGTGTTTATTTCTTGTCGCTTTTTATATAAGATGAGACATTGGTATTTAATGAAGACGATTCGGCAAATGAAAATGGATTGTTGGCAATTCTATTATGTTTTATTTTGATGACGAGTAAGATCTATTTGGAGATATGGTTTAATAGAAGTACAACATTGAGATAAGTAAAATAAATTCAATTGAAATTAATATGTCGAGTGCGAAATGATCAATTTCAGACGACAGGTGATACATTTTAAATTAAAACATTGATATCTTCAGTAAATTTAAATGATTTTGATTTTGGTATTTATTTGTTGGAAGAGCTTTTATACAAAGTCAATTTTTCTCTGGTCGATGCAGTTGGATACGTTTGAGTTACCTCGTCCATTAATCTGGAAGTGTTTCATTTTCCATTAGCACAAACACGATGCAAAAATACACTCGACTTCTCACAATATAATCTGAATAAATGCACAAAAGCCAGTCAATCAAATAGCCATGCAAACAATTCAATTGAAAAATTGTGAAATATTTCCATAATTATCAAATAAAATCAATAAATAACAAAATACACAAAACATATCAATCATGTATGGTCATTGTTACAATACAAAAGATTTTAATATAAATCATATTTATAAAAATAGATACAATCACAGAGCTGTCCTGCTATTGTGCAAACAAATTTGGATTTTTTGCATCCAAGTTTGATGTTTGATACTGTTGTGATGACAGACATGGCTTCTTTGGCAATGTTGTCGGCATTTTCATTGCCAGTAATTCCAATGTGAAATGAGAGCCATTCATTCATACTCTTGAACTGAATCTTTGTACCATTACCCATGTTATCTACCTACTTCCATTCCAGAAGCTCCGTATCTTCTATACAGGGTGTCCCACGACGAGTTAAAACTATCTGTATATGGCTAAATACTTATAGTAAAATCATGAAAATTCCTACGTTTCGGTTTTCGGATGCGATCTTTTCAACTAAAATATTTTCAAAAAATGGCAGACTTCCGGTTCTACCGGAAGTCAACTGTAACTTTGTTATTGGAACACCCTGTATATTATTACATTTTTAAAATTTACGTAAAATTTTAGTATAGTTTTGTGTGAAAACTTTTTTCGAAAAATACATATTTTTTGAGTTATTGATTTTTTTGTAAGAAATTTGACGGATGCAGACCCTTACAAATTATTTTTTTAAGAGGATACCCTTGAAGATATGAAAATTATTTCTGTTCGGTTGCTTTTAGCAAGGTCAGACCTATTTGAATCTAATAAGGCCAATTCATGTATACTTTCGTATACCTAAACCTTACCGTTATCCAGATATTAAATGTTTTCTGTAAATTTTTAGAGATGCAGGATATCTTACTGCAAATAAAGCACATATGTTCTTGTAACAACTTTGCCGTATTTACCATGCATTAAAAGAACATTTACATAATCTTTTTAATTTCTTAGTCCTTGTATCAACAGATCAAAATAAAATTTAGACTACACCTGCATCTCTCAAAATTTACAGAAAACATTCAATATCTGCCATAAGAAAGTGCGCCCAGTTCAAGCAGCCATTAAAGCACTGAGCTCTTGTGTAATCAGTTCCAAAATGGTGTGGGAATGCCTAGATAAACTCAATGAACTATGGATTCCCGGACACACTGGAATAGAAGGAAATGAAATAGCAAGGAGGGGGACTGAAATACCTTTCTGGGGGCCTGAACCCTTTTGCGGAATCAGCCCCAATGTAATATTGGAAGAAATAGGTGAATCCGAGAAAAAGAGAAGATCTGACCATCGGAAAGATCTAGTAGGGCTTATACAATCAAAAACTCTTCTGGGTGACTACAACCAGTTGAGATCAAATGAATGCATAAGTCAAAGTAAAACCGCGCTAAGAGTTTTAACAAGGATCCTAACGGGACATTGTCGTCTGAATGGGCACCTGAAAAAGTTCAATAAAGTGGAGGAAGAAGAATGCAGATTTTGTGGAATGGAAGAAGAAACCTCCATCCACATACTTTTTTTTTCAACTGCACAGCACTTCAGAATCCTAGAGCACAGCACCTGGAAGATTACTGGATAGAAAAGGAACATTTACCTAAGCTGAAGCCTGCAGACAACCTAAAATTCCTTCGGGAAATAGGACTAAAGGAACTACTAGTTTTTGAGACTCTCCTCAGAAACTAAGTAGAAGTGAGATCTTTTAGGTCTCAGTGAATGTCACCACAAAATACATACATACTTACATGGTATACAAACGGCTCCAAAGTAAAAAAATTGGGATAGGGATTGGGATAGGAGTAAACTGGTCAGGAACCAAACACTCCAGAATATTGGGAAAAATCCCAAGTATCTTTCAAGCGTTTAATGTCCAGTATTGATAAAAGATGTGGAAGAAGAAAGATTATCATGTCAGATAGTCAAGCAGCCATTAAAGTACTGAGCTCTTGCGAAATTACAATGAACTAGACGAGGTGATGTCATCGTCTTGTAGGTCAAACGTATGAATGAACTTTATTACGTGATGTGAATCGACTCAATTACAAGGTAAGTTTATGAATATTTAATGAGATTAATAAATTGGCATTTGAAACTCCGCACTAGCTAATTAGGAATATATTACCAGAATCCCATAGAACAGGTTTATTAGTATATTTAATATTGTGACATCTCATTCGGTATAAGCAAATTGAGTCAGGTTAAATTTGCAAGAATTACAACCTGTAAACCCTCCTTCTAAATTGTGTAGGTATATATATCTCGCTCTTCATTTGGGTAGAGGATTTATCATTATACGTTTGCCATATGAAATGCCAGTGGCGGTGCAATGCGTTATATGAGGATGGAATTTGCCGAGCGCTGACGACGTGAACGAAACATGCCCGAAGGGGGGCGGGGTGAACAACCTTCGGGCCCTCCATTTGGGAAATGGGAATCTCCCCGTAAATAGGCCACTGCACTCAGGGGAAGTAGGCTGTATAAAAATTGGTACATCACGAGATCAAGATACATTCTAAATATAATCTACAAGCTTTCAAAAGCTAAAAGAAATTGGTTAAGTTTGTTGCCGGAATTTGTCACGTGCAAAGTCTATCCAGTTCCCGGTCTATTAATGATAATAGCAAAAGATTGGAATTTCAATCACTATCTTGAGATGATCTTCTATTATTAACGTACCTATTGTGTGAGGAGACTGATAAGAATTGGCACTATCATAATAATTACCACTCAAGCTAACCTTTTTTGAATAAATATCTTTCAACCAGCAATAAAGATAATTGTTTTATCAAATTTAAATCGGAAACTAGAAGTAGGTACCCACGTTTTTCTGTAAATGCTTTTTTCTACTAACGTGCGGAAAGTGAATCTTTTCCGCACTAAAAAGCGTGCGGAAAGAGTCACTTTTCCGCACTAGTGCGGAAAGTAAATTTATTGACATTTGAGGAATATACTGACATTTGAATATTCAAAATATGTATTTTGTATATCCAAGTTTACCAAATGACTGAAAAATTAAGAAATTTATTATAATTTTGCTATAATTTTCAATAAAAAAACAACTTATTTTTCAATCATTTTTTAATGGCCCTGGTATAAGCCTCATCAAATGAATGTCAAATAATAATAATTAATTTGTTAATATGCATTTAATAAGAAATGTATCTTTATGTTAACTTTTGGGTTATTTTTCGCATGCTAGTAGAAAAAATAGTGTACCTAACACGTGCGTAAAGTGACTTTTCCGCACGCGATTGCTGGCCGAACTCGCTAAAGCGTCGTTCGGCCATCTGCAATGGCGTGCGGAAAAGTATCACTTTCCGCACTTGTTAGGTAAACTACTATTGATTCCTACACGATTAGATTGGAAAAAAGTTATACTATAAGCAGTAGCATCATATTAATTTAAAATTAAATTAAATGAAAATTTTATAGGGTTAGTGATAAATGTCAAAT
>CAJUYG010001531.1:0-64421 GCA_910591675.1 Galerucella calmariensis
TCTTTTAGAGCAATACCTGTATGATTATTTTAATATTTATTACATTATTACCTAAAACTGGAATTATTTTCAATTTGGATATATTTGACATATAACTGTAAAATAGGGAAAGGCATTTAAACATTCAAGGTTTCTTATCATTTTATAACAAAATTTTATTTTAGTTTATAAAAAGAAAAGTAGTATTGAATGTTTCATAATGTGCAAAAGTAAGGAACTGACAATACTTACCAAATAATGAATGGATATTTATTATTTATCATGAACAATATTACAAAAATAAATCATAATTTTTCTTAAACTATGTAGGTACCTACTTAAATTTTATTTGAAAATATTCAAATGTAAGAAGAAAAGTACCTACATTTAAATCACTTTTAAACCTCATTCAACTAAATTTAATAAAATACATTTTTAAACAATTTAATCTTGACTAATAAATGGATTTTGTATTGATTCCATTCCGTCCATAGGGCATATAAGAACCACACTAGTTCCTCTGCAAACTACAAGTCCCAACTGTCTGGTATCTTCTACAAGTTTGTATGGATCATCAGGATCCCTCAGGTATTCTGAGGTATTATCTAGTACAAGGTTTAAAAGAGGATCATATCCTTTGAGAATACCACTTGCTTCTCTTCCTCCCGCGAATTTAACTCTAATGGTTTTTTCTAAATACTTTGAAAGATCCAAAATAGATTCTTTTCGTTTTTTCTCTTTTTGATCTGCCGAAGGAGCAGATGGCTGCTGAAAGAAAGTGAATATTTAATCTTCAATTTATTACTGTGTTAAAATATTACCTTGTCTCTTTTTTCTCCTGAAGATGCCATTATTTTTATTAAAGAAAACACTAGCAAATTTTGTAATTTCAGTTTTCAACCTAACCTCAAGAAACTCTTCTTCTTATTCCTTTTTGGGCTTTGGGTTATATCCTGAATTCCTAAAGGATAATTTACCCATGTGGTAAAGAACCTCAAAAAATTTAAACACAACTTCATCCGTCTTTTGTCAACAAATTGAGTGCGCTTTCATAGAAAAATAAGCTCTATGGTGCGATTTGCAAACGTACGTGAGATATGTTTGTGAACATTTTAATATTTCCATAAACAATTATATAGATATGAATTACTTTTCAGTGTATTAGATTAGAAGTTCCAGTATTTTCAATTAGAAATTAATATACATCATTGTTTTTCTTCTTGGGCTTACACTACGGGATACGAACTTTTTACTCCACGTGACACTGTGACAGTCGCCCTGATGATAAACCACAAAACAGTCTAACAAGAGTAACAAGCCTTATTTGCTCAACACGAGTTTCCTAAGTTATTTTGATCAAGTTTATTTAATTTTTGATTAAGTACTTTTTTTCAATTGCTTAGGTATTTTGAAAGTTATATCTCACTTTTTATAAAAAATGGATTATTAAATTAATACAAAACAACCAAATTATAAATCTAAAATCTATCCAAATAATTGTTTATCCTCACAGCGATAGTCATTAGTGTCAATTTGTCGGTAGTTGGGTGGAGGATGGACATGCCCTTACACCAATAATTATCAGTGGTGTATTTTTTGATATGTCCCTGTCACAGATCTTAAATTTTAAACAACAAAATGAACAAAATTTCTATTGTTATACATTGTTGGCAAAAAAACTATATTTGAATTCATCGTAATGGACAGCCTTGAGTATTATAAATCTCTGGTTACGGAAAGGTAAACTTATGTTTTGTCTCTTGAAAATAAAATAGAATTTAATTTTTTAGTGAAGTTATTAATGCCCTTATTAAAGAGAGTAAAGTAAGAGATGGAGAAGTTGAAAAACCAAGAGTTAGGCCTAATCTTCAATTTTTTCAAAGGACAGTTTCAAATTTGGTATCCTCTAATAATAGGTATATATGTATTATGTTATTTATGTTCATTAAATCTTCTTAAAATATTAATTTTATAATTAGAATTACAGTAAACCAAGAAAAGATCAGAGCAAAAGAAAAAGAAAAAAACTCATTTTATAGAGCCAAAAAAAATATTGAAAAAAGAAAGTTACCAATTGAATACATCAAAGAAATATTGGGCAATAAAATAGAGTTTGTTAAATCTTCTGCAGGACCAGTTAACGGTACATGTACAAATTTAGGAAGTAATGATGTCAAAAAAACAACTGCAAGGTAAATTTCAACACAATCATAGGTAATTGTGTAGAACATATGTTTTCATTTTAGTCCCAGCCAAAGACAAAAGAAGACTTTTATATGTAAAAAATCACCATTCCAACAAATAAGAGAAATTTTAACAAACAATAAAACACAACATATCCCTCAGATTTCTTCTGATGACTTTAGCAAAGAAAAAAGATGCAGCAGGTTTCGAAGAAAATTGTGTCCAAATGACTCTAGAGAAAAAAGTAGGGATTCTCAAGATATAATTATAAATGAAACAGATAGTTGCAGTAGTTCCAAAACAACATACTCTTTGAAAAGTAAAAAATCAAAAAAAAGGAGATATTCCAGCTCATCTTATAGTAGCACCGATACTGAAAGTATTTCAAAATTGAAAAAGTGTCGAAAGCATAGTAATTCTCCAGAAACCAGTATAATTCATTTATCTTCTACGAGTAGCAGTTCAAGCACTGGTTCAGATTCAGAAAGCTGTATAATAATTGAATGACCATCAAGTAACACATGAATTGTTACATATTACATGAAATTAATTTTTATAAATTTGTTTCATTGTTTCATGCGAAGACATTTTTTGTAAGGAATGAAACACAATTTTAATGAAAAGAATTGTTATGGAGTGCTTTCTTTATTACTTTTCCTTTTACCCTTTATGGGCCTAAGTTTAATAGCAGGTAAAATCACTTTTAAAGTTGAAGTATTGTTATACCATTCTCTCCAAGCCTCAGCATGCCGTTGACAAGTATACAGTAACCAAGAAGAATATGTAAAGTCTATAGCAGCCATACCTAAAAAGTAATCATTAAAAATAGTTCAGAATCATATTTATTCAACACTCACCAAAAACTGCTGAAAATGCTAAAATATGTGAAGAAATTGTTCCGGTTTGAACAATATTAGCTTTAACCAATGTTTCACATGTCATCATTAAAATGTATGTTGACATTACAGCTGTAGGAGTATATAAAGCCAGAACTAGTAAATCGTATAGTATTTCTTTTGCATGAGATCCTGGTTCTCTCATATAAGCAAAGATAGACCCAAGGATGCTGTATCTAAAAAATAAGATATTTTAATGAGGGAGATATAGAATGTGACAATTAATAATTCTTACCTAGGTCTTCTTTCGATTTTGTAATGGTGCATACACAACTCACAATAACTATGCTGGGAGTCTTTAAGCCATCTTTCCAAACAATGTAGATGTACCAATGCTACTGTTCCTCTACACCTACAAGGCATAAGCAAATCGTCCAAACTTTCACCACCATGACATATTCGGCATATATGATCTGTTGAACTACACTACAACAAAATTTACCTCATAGCTGAACTATACTCTGTACACTACAACCTGTACGTCAAGGAGGTTGCGTTAATGGCCATGGTACGATTGCGCACTGCTGGTGTAAACTCCGAAGTGGGCCAATTGAGGCTAAGCCTATGGCCGAAAGCGCTTACTGCGCTACCTCTGCTGCAGGCAGCCAATGATGCAATTGAACCCAGGTTTTTGTTTAACAAACCCTACAAAATACAAATAAAACAGAACACAGAGTGGGAAATGGGAAACAATACCAGCGTGGTTCAAACAGAACTGGCTGGTATCTCAATTGCCACAAAAGAACTAACCAGAAGAGGAATTTCTGGTAAAAACATAACAATCTGTACTGATAGTAGACAAGCCCTATTAGCCTTGAACAGACAACGTGTTATATCGAGGCTAGTACTAGAGGGCCACCAAGATTTAGCTGACGCCTCGCAGATAACAATATTGTCCTGAGGTGGGTTAAAGGGCACGACAGGAGTAAAGAAAATCGCATTGCCGATTCTTTAGCCAGGGGAAGCCGCTGGACTAAAAATTCTAGGACCCAGTTATACCTACGGCCTAACGACTTCGACAATTGCGGAACTAGCCGAACGTTACACCCATGCTCAATCCATTAAGAGATGGGATGGAATCAAAGGATGCAGTCTTGCCAGGGATCACCCTGGGCGACCTTGGGAAGCTGGCGCCGAAGAAATATTTGGCGATGACCAGGGAAAACCTACGTTTAACAGTAGGATTTCTGGCTGGCCACTGTCAACTAAGGAAACACCTCCATACTATGGGGCTAGTGGACACACCTTTATGCAGGATGTGTGAATAGGAAGATGAAACTGTCAGGCATGTCTTATGCGAGTGTCCGGAGTTATCGTCGATAAGAGAGTGTGTGTTCGGTGAGTCTTGGCCTACACGTGCCGATATAAAGGAGATGTCTCCTAGTAACCTGTCCACCTTCCTGAAAAGGACAGGATGGACGTTGACCTAGGAGGACAACTCCTCGGGAGGATGTAGTAAGCCTACACTCACCCTCCCTACTCAACAGATACAGATACACTACAATGAAGCAATAAATCAAAAGAATATGCTTATGGTCTGGACAATGAGACAAACTTGGAAATTTTGGATGTACAACAAATTAAAAGTGAAATTCAATACTGATGTTTTTATTATTTTCGGATGGCCATTTCCTTTGCTAGCGTGTATACCTGTAAAACTATTATATTTCAAACAACAACAGATTCCATGTACAGAGTATAGATCATGAGTTATGGCATGGTACAGCTTCTAAAACGGAGGCAGGGACATGATGTGATGAGCTGTGTACAAGAGAAAGAGTATATGGAGGAAGAGACAGAGAATCCTTCGACCGTGC
The DNA here is from genome assembly GCA_910591675.1 of Galerucella calmariensis. Lineage (NCBI taxonomy): Eukaryota > Metazoa > Arthropoda > Insecta > Coleoptera > Chrysomelidae > Galerucella > Galerucella calmariensis. The sequence goes on from CAJUYG010001531.1 coordinate 4,877, forward strand.
ATATGTTTTATCTATGCGTGCGTCTTTGAGCTATATCAATCCCACCAAATCATTAATTTATAGAGTCATATTAATAGTAATTTGACCAACAATTAACAATTGAAACGTTCAAGATTGTTAATCGCCCTTTTAATATTTGTGTTAGTTGTATTCTTATTTCTCAATAATAATATTTAAAACAGTTATTTGTGCATCATATTGCCGCTTGAGAAAGAATTTTGCGCGCGACCAGTTCAATTTTAGCAGCAAGTGAATAACCGCCTGCTACCAATGGGTTATAACCAGCAGATTGCCAAAAATTGCCTATATAGAAATGTCACAGGCTGCCAGCACAAATGTCAATAAGGATTTTGGTCGGTGAGGCGCGTTTAAATGGAGATCGAGTTATTTAAACGAGAGCTTATTTTCCCGACATATACCAACGTTGCCAAATTTAGTAATAACAATATTGAAGTAAATATGTAAATATCAGAAAATAAGAAATAGAAAACTAAAAAAAACAACAAGAAAACCCAGGCCTAAACCCGGTTGATCAAAGTGTAACTATGTATAAAAATATCAGAAAATATGAAATAATAAACTAAAAAAACAAAAAAACCCAGGCCCTAACCGGGTTTCGAACCTACGAGCTCTGAGTTGTAAGCCCAATACCCTACCAACTGCACCAAGCAGCTCACATTCAGTCACATCGAATAGAAGGTTAAAGGCTGCTTGGACGCATGCGCACCTCAACTACTAAATTTGACGTGGTGGGTGGAATCTGTCGTGTTATTCAACCCCCACTATTAAAATGACAGATGTCGTATGAGAGGAGGACCTGCTTGCAGGAGCACCTGTCTGCAGCACTCTAATCCGATGTTGCCAGCCCTGTTGTTTTGCCCCCGTATGTTGAGGTGCGCATGCGTCAATGCAGCCTTTAACTTTCTATTCGATATGACTGAATGTGACGAATTAGCCCAGTAGGTAGCATACTGAGCTCACAACCCAGAGGTCCTAGGTTCGAAGCCCGGTTTGGACCCGGTTTTTTTTAGTTTTCCATTTCTTATTTTCTGATATTTTTATACGTAGTTACACTTTGAGTCAGTTGGCCGGGAAGCGATAAATCTCAATAACTTTCTCTTCCCCGGTTAGGACACACGACATCTGCCATTTTAATAGCGAGGGGTTAAATAACTCGGTCTCCATTTAAACGCGCCTGGTTGAGGGACTTACGTTTGACAAGCTGTACTTACGGTTGAATCTAGTAATGACACGTAAATGTCATTGGAATTGGAATCCAATTTGTTCGCGTGGGCTCTACTTCTAACAGTTACTAAAGGTAATGGACGGATTTTCCTGGCTTCAAACAGAATTCCTTGAGACATACTACTACCGCCCCTTTCGTCTATACGTTTTGTTTCAAGACTATCTTCAGAATTGCAACCTTCTACGAACAAAAAAAATGCTAGATCACATTAAAAATATTGAATATATACACTCAATATTTTGAAATGTAACGCTTGGCTTAGACACTTACCGTACATACAAGAATTAGAAGAACAATTGCTTTTGGAAAACAGACCAACGTTAGACGATATCTGTAAATAGGCTTCTTTTAAATCTGTTTCTTGTTTTTTCTCAACAAGAGTTTGGTATTTTGATAGAATATTACTGTTAATACCTTGGCTTGTGCCTACAACAAACAATTAGGTACACACATATATACGATTGAAAAATATATATAATTTCTACTTTAAAACCATAAGGTCCTAAGGGGGATTAGTTAAAATAAAATCATCTGAGTATCTAGAGTATTTCATAAATCTCAAATCGCTTAGCGCCATATCCAGCTAATACACAGGTCAATTTTAGCGAGTTAGACTTCTTTCACATAAAAAGGAGATACATGAAGTTTACTGTAGGTCACACCGGAGAAGTATGGAATTACGCTGCCGCATTCTTCTTTTTTATCGACTGTCGGAATATACAAGGTAATTGTGGAACAAATCGGTCAGATCATTGTCTTATTTATAGGACACGTTCGATTAACGTCCACGTGATTTTCCTTTTTTTATTGTTATTTAACGTCGGTCTATTTCTGCGACTGAAGCTAATCTCTGACGCCAGGAGGACTCTACTCCTAACCGGAAATTTTGGCGAACCCACTGGTGTTCCAGCCAGTGGTAGCTTTCTCTAACGAGTCCCAACATCCATGGACTCGGGACCTCGGTTTTACGTCTCCTCCGAAAGACGGCATACCTACATTATACCTCGTGCTCATTGGTATAATGCCTGCGAGCTGTGATATGCTAGTCCGCTGCAGGCATGGTCACCCATCCAAGTACTAACCATGTTCGACACTGCTTGACTGTAATTATCGTATCAAACGCGTTCCACTGCAGTGCTGAGTTGTCACTTCGTAATTAGAAACCAGAAGAACCGCCTTATGGTACAAATGACCAAGTATTTTGTGTTACCATCTCCCGGTCTATTACGAGAAAATACGATCTCGCATGCGACAAAAAATGTCACTGTTTAAGAATAGATCCCCTGGAATTAAAATGTTTCAATTTTTTATACTTACTTGGTTTTTCTTCCTTTAAATCCGTACAGTTTACACCCTCTTTAATTGAATTATAGTGATGAGGCGATATTAAAAATATTCTGGAATTATCAGGATCTAGTTGATCCAAATGAGGTACACTTAAATTCAACAAACTAGCAGTGGATTCACTCAAGATTAAAGTTACATACAAATCTTTTTGCTTTTCATCTTTTTTCATACTAATCTAAATGAAAATGAACGGAAATTTTGAAATGAAATAGTGAGACTACACAAACACTGACATGTTAAAAAAAACCTTGACAGTTCCTGTTACAGGGTGACATGAAAAATGTAAGCTGAGAGTACACTGCGCTTTATATACAACTGGTACACTTTTTGTTCAATGTAAATCCCACTTAACTAATCAAAATGACAATCAGTCACATGTGTCAAATCTGACAAAGCGCATTATCCACGATACCAGCCCATTCAAGTGAGTTTGATAAAATGCGAATAATTTTTAATGTAGAGTGGAGAGTTTAATATAAGAAGAACCATTATCTAAAATATAAAAAAAAGGATGGGATAACGATCAAACTGTTATCAGAAAAAGTAACTGATTATACTTGAAGGGCAATCCCTTTAATATAGTTAACTTCATTTCTTTAGGAACAACCGCATTGAGAAGAATTAGAAAAACTAATTTAAAGAATACTTGTACTGCCGCCCGAAAATACAAACTTGATAAAGAACATAAATAAGGTATGTTGATTTTTGCCTTAAATTATATTTTTCCGTTGGCCGTGCGTTATTGAGCTATGTCAATCATTCCTCGATTGTTAATAGCCCTTACTCGTTGGTTGAAGTTTTAATACTCGTGTTAGTTACGCAACTTTTCCGTCGACTGTATCCCTTCTTTGAAAACTAAAGGTAAGTTCAAATAGCAACGAAATCAGCAACTCTAACGGTCAGATTCATTTGGCGGGAAAGTTGGAATTTAAAATCCTGGTGACGGGAAACTTGAGTCCATTCTAAGATTTTCTGATATTCGTGACGAATTTAGGCCAATTTAATATTTTTGACAATTTGCATTTCAATTTTTAGGCTATAATACACTTTATTTATTTATTACTCTATAGTGTAGTAGATTGTAAATTTGCAGTTGAATAAAATAGAAGATCTGTAAAAATCCATAAAACCGTTAATGGACGGTACCTGACTCAAGCCACCAATCCACATTTCATTTACTTATTGCTCTATAGTGTAGTAGATTGTAAATTTGCAGTTGAATAAAAAAAAATATTTTTTGTATGTATGATAACGTCTAAAGAGTTTAATGTAAGTAATATATTTTTTTATAATAAAATACTATCCACTTTTCAAGTAAATTTTGTTATGATTTATTTTCATATTTTTAGTATCAAGTCGAATGCGGGTAATGTCGGGAAACTCTTACCCTCAATGTTTAAATCAATGTGTAAATTCCGATCTGGTAAAAAATGCCTGTTTCTGCTTATCAGTTTATATTGTTAGTTGGTACTAATAAGTTGTATAAACGTTAAAAATGCCTAGAAATGAGTTGTCTGCTTTTGATAGGACTCGAATTATTGCTCTGTGGCAAGAAGGGTTGTCTCGTCACCAGGTAGCCAATAGGCTAAATTTTGTGAGATCTACGGTTAGCAGGACCATTAGACGCTATGAAGAGACTAGGGAAGTGAATAGTAGGCCTCGAACTGGCCGACCTACTGTTAGTACTAGACGAGAAGATAGGTATATTGCTCAATTAGCCCGCAGAGAACGATCAGTCACTGTACCATTACTAAGATCTCAATTCCAGAGAACGTTTAATCGCGTGATCTCGACCGCAACAATCCGTCGAAGAGTTTTGGCGTCAGGATTGAAGCGCAGAAGGCCTTTAAGGGTGCCTTTGTTAACTGCTCGTCACCGTACCGCACGATTGCAGTGGGCAAGAGCTCATCAACATTGGTTATTGCCACAATGGAGGAACGTTCTTTTCTCAGATGAGTCCAGGTTTGGATTAGTGAGTGATGACTATCGGGAAAGGGTTTGGAGGGAGACAGGAGGACAAAATAGACTAGCAACTGCCATAGGTGTTGCCCCTTATCGTGGCGGAACGCAAATGTTTTGGGGTGGTATCAGATTTAATGGGAGAACACAACTCCTTCATATTCCAGGAACAATGACCGGTGCATATTACCTGAAAAACATCATTAATGCTATCGTTCAACCATTACGTAATGCAATCGGAGCCCAGTTCATCTTTATGGACGATAATGCCAGACCCCATCGCACCAGAGCCGTTCAACAAGCCTTGGAAAACGGAAACATTGCAAGATTGGAATGGCCGGCAATGTCCCCTGACCTGAATCCCATAGAGCATGTGTGGGATTATGTCTCAAGAGCCATTTTTAACCGAAATAACCCTCCAAGAAACACGCAAGAGCTTATTGTTGCGGTTACAGAGGAATGGGACAATATTCCACAGGCAGTGATTAATAATTTGATTATTGGCTTGCATAGACGCGTTGATGCATTGATAAGAAGTAGAGGTGGAAATACTAAGTACTAAATTTATTATAACATTCATCCTTTTTCCGTTTTTTTCTGAAAATATTATTTTCAAATTTTTCCATTTCAATTTTAATTTTCTGTTAAACCAACCTATGTTATTCCAGTAAATAAATTTGTACGATTTTAATGTATGGTTTTAAGTAATATTTAACATGATGGGATTAAAATTAAGAAAAAAATAGATATAATCCCAATATAGGGGGGGTGCAAGACTTTTGAAAGTGAGTGTATTTTGAGGTCTAGAATCTACAGTTCAGAGATTGGACATTCTTAATGAATCACCCTGTATATTTAAAAGTTACACTTCACCAGATTCTGATTTAAATCTTACACCCAGAGAAAATGTACTGATATCTGTGACAACGAAGTTATAAAAAAGAAGCGACAGTAAACTTTTCTCCATAGATATCGAAGTTTTGTTGTGTTTTTCAATTATTATCATCCATCACTTTAATGACAGCCACGAATTGCACAAGTTTTTGGCGCCATAACTAATAGATGTAATTTTGTAAACAAATTTTATCGTTCAAAACACAAAAAAATATGTAAATAATCAAAAAGCTTACAACAAAGAAAATTATTTGGTAAACAATAAAATCACATGTCATTGACAGATAACGGGCTTAAAATGGCGACTGTCAGACATGCGCACTCAGAAAATGAATTGTAAAATAACACAATTAAGCTTCGCTTCTTGTTGGGATGGTGTATTCTGTGGTAATGTCAATAATAAATGACATTGAAAAATCACAGAGGTCTCCGGTTTAAATGTCAGTTTTCGATTTTTAATAGTTATTTATGATATGAGTGTTAAAAGTGAGGTTTTATTTTGCGAGTGAAAACGTTTGTGAAATGAGCGGAGCGAATTGAACAATTTCACGAACAAAATAAAATCACTTTTAACACAAATACCATACAATGTTTTTTGTACAACTTCCCTATTTTGATAATGAAACGAGCGAATTTGCAATGACAATAAATTCAAAATGCATTTTAGTATTCAAATAATCAAAAGATTGTTGTGAATGGCAGACGTTGCCAACGTTATGATTACTAACAAATGAGAAAAGACGCTGTCATTTGAATGGAGTGCTAAAAATATTTTTAACACTAGTGTTAAAAGTATTTTTAACACGCTGCTATGTAAACAATCGTTTTTAACATTGTTTGCTATCATTAAAAGTGTCACTTTTAATGACAGTTGTACAAAAAATAATTTTTTGAATGTTTTTACTTGTTTTATAGAATCATATAATAAAAACGAGCGGTAAGTTACAAAACTAGAAATATTCTATCTGTTTTACGCCTTTTCTTTGTTAATATTATCAACTATTTCAGTGGGCCGTGTATTATTAAAGCTTTATTAATGTACACTAAATCATTCATTAATGATCCCTATTGAAACGATTTTGGTATAGGCAACCAAACATACAATAATATTAACAAAAAAAGGCATAAAAATGACGTTTTTATTATATGATTCTACAAAACTATAATAATTACTGGTAATAAATTATCCAAAAAAAGAATTTCAATGTTGTTTATTATATAGTGGCTATGAAACAAACAAATATTTTTAGTGTTTAAATTTTGAAAAAAATGGATTCAAGTTGTACAGTCGAAGGGAAAGTTTTGTAACTAACGAGTATTAGAAGGGCGATTAACAAACTCGATCATTAACGTTAAAATATCTTGATTGTTAATAGCCCTTATAAATACTCTTGTTGGTTGAATAAGTAATTATTAAATGTTACATTAAATATACAGGGTGATTCATTAAGAATGTCCAATCTCTGAAATGTAGATTCTAGACCTCAAAATATGATGATTCTGCTCAACATGCCTTATGCAAATATTGCTAGTTTCCGAGAACGGGGTGTTCAAAGTTTAAATTTAAATTTTGATTTTCGCAATAATTTTTTGTTTTCACAATTTCTCTTTGAAAATTGGCAATTTTACGTTTTTTGGCATGAGGAATCATAATTTGCACTCTAATTTAACATTGATTATAGAGGGCGCTAGTTACACTTGTTTGTGTTAATTAAATCAAAGTAAACTTTTTTCGGGCTAAACTTACATTTAAAATAATAAAAAAATATTAAAAACCGTTAAATTCCACAAAAAAAAGTTACTCTTCTTTGATTCGTGTAACTCAATCGGTTATCGAGTTATTTGCTTCTAAAAAGTTCAATAAATTTAAATTTTTTCATAAAAAATGTTATTATTCCTTAAATATGTAACAATAACAAATTTGTAAACAAAAATAAAAAACTTCAAAGCAAATGCTCAAAATGCCCACCATTTACTTCAATACACTTTATGAACCGCTTTCGTAAAGTGATCCTTGTCTATTATTTTTAATTACATCCGCGGCTTCTTCTATTTTCCGTCGCAGTTGTGGAAGAGAAGTAATTTTTTTTTGTAAACTAATGCCTTCATTTGCGACCAAATTGAAAAATTCAAAGGATTGAAATCAGGGCCTCTTGGTGGCCAAGAAAACTGACTTCCACGACCAATCCATCGATGCGGAAACTGTTCGTTTAAGTATTGACGATCTTGTAAAGAATAATGTGGTGGTGCTCCGTCGTGCAAAAACCACATACTTTGTCTTAAAACGAGAGGTATATCTCCTAGTAATTCGTGTATATGTTCTTGAAGAAAATCTAAATAAAGAGGTCCATTTAAATTGGTTGGCAGTTCAAAAGGACCTATTAAATACCCACATATTACATCACACCAAATGTTAACCTTAAATTCGTGCTGAAAATGTGTTTCCCTCATAGCATGTGTATTTTCAGAATCCCACAAATGATTATTTTTATAATTAAATATTCCTCGTCTGGTAAATGTTGCCTCATCAGTAAAAAGAATAGGCATGATGACTGATTTTGAAAAACTGCTCCACGATGTTTTCACGTATGTACTTAATCTACAATAAATGTTATTTCTGTAGGAAAAAAAGGAAAAATTCAACTTTTTAAAAACACATTTCAAATTATGCGCCAAAACACTAGAATAGTTATGGCGTCTGTCTATGACATCATCAATTCGTAAATACCATTTATAGGTGATCTGTGTCGATAGGTTATCTATGATCCGTGTCAAAGTCAAACTTCAAACACTTGACAGCTTGCAGGCTAAAAGTTTATTTTAATACATAAACAGATTTGAATCATTTTGTGCGATTAGTTATCATAGATATGAATCCTAATGTGTATCGATGGTGTGCAGTTCCACTATGTAATTAAAAACAGATGTTCGGATCATAGATATTTGCGAATGTACGACGTCACTCTCTTCTGATTGGTGTTTGAGATAAGATGGCGGATGGTTAAATTTTGTGCTTATATTTTCACTAAAATACATGTAATCACACATGTAAAATGGAAATAAGTGATCTCTTCAGAATCTCTGTATCTTATATAATTATATCAAATCAATATTTTAGTGATTCTTAGTGACTGTCATCATGCCTATTGTATCCAGAAAATCTGGGTTAATATTTTGTTTATCTTGCAAAAATGGGCAAATTGTAGACGCTTAGGTAAATCTTGAGGTAATAAATTTTGAACAGGAGTGTAATGATATGGATGCAATTTTTCCCTCTTCAGTATTCTAAAAATAGATGATTGGCTTATACCTGTTTGCAGACTTAGATAGATAGATAGATGAATTTTATTGTATTAAAAGAATTCACAATTCTTATTACAAGAAGTTCGGTCTTCACATACCACAGTGCGAAAACGAAACAACAACAACAATAATAAAGTAGGAAAAAAACCAATTAAAATATACTTAATTTAACAAGAAAAAAAAAGTTCAAACACAGTAAATATCTCATTCTTCTAGTACAAAGGCCCTCAGCTTCAAAATATTGAGAAGATAATTCACAACTTTAGTTAATTTAAAGAAATCAGTGGTGTTAAAAATATATATTAATTCGCCAAATGTCTTCAATTCTGAACATATGCTATCTCCTCTAAGTTCATTGTATATTGGACATTCTGTAAATAAGTGCATTAATGTCTCGGTCTCATGCAAGTTACAAAGACTACAAGTTGCAGTCATATCTACTGTGTATTTTATACCTCGATAATAGATTTTTAGAGTTTTGGAGCTACATAGTCTAATTTGGGATATTATTCTAATTATATATATTGGGCAAGATCTTTGCAAATAACAATTATTTTCAGACAAAATTAGATGTTTGTATATCAAAGGATACGAGGAGTTTATTATTCTTTGTTGATCATGTGCTATTAATTTATTTTTATATGATTGTAATATGTTATTTAAAAGTTTATTGGGGTTATTGTGCAAGAATTCTAACCACAGATTATCACAACCGGCATAGTCGAAGTACTGCTTAACTTGACCCAGAAAACTATACTTCACACTGTGACTGTTGATGGCTTTTAACCTCAAGAAGCATTGTTTAGTCAATGAACTATCATCCATGATTTTCACTCTATTTAACCACAACAACGCCGATTTGAATATTAGAAAACTTAACTTAATGGTTTTAGTTTCTACTCTCACCATATAATTGGGAGTGCAAAGAGGCAGACACAGCAACCTTTTAAAAAAGTTCACCTGAACTTGTTCAAGCGAATCAGCATATCGTAGTCCCCAGATTCCAATTCCATATGATAAAGAAGATAAAATGATAGAATTGTAAAGTTCCATACGAGCATTCCAAGAATGTAGTTTAGACCGACACATAATATTCATAACAGCACCAGTAGATTGGAGAGTCTTGGTTACTGTCCTCTGAGTCATATTTAAAAATAAAGACGAAGATGAAAAAGTAACACCCAAATATGTGAAATGTTTTACTACCTCCAAAGGTTCGTTATTATATTTTATTTTAAATTTAGTTTATAGTTGTTGTTATATCCACCTTTACTAAATATCATCAGTTTAGTTTTTTGTATGTTTACTTCCATTCTCATCGAGCTGGAATAGGATTTGCAGACTTAATCGGCGAGTACTGATATCTGGAGTCTCCGTAACACAAATTAAAATTTCATCTTCTTCATCGGCAGTGATTTTTTTTGTAGCACCGTGCTCAGTTTTAGAGCGTAAAGACTCCGTTTCACCTAAGCGGTTGTGAAGATTTCGGTACAGTTTGTAATTGGGTTGCCTTCGATTTGGGTATAATTGTGAATATCTTCGAGCCGCAGTTGGACCACAAAATTTGACTGAGCAAACACACAAATCATATCGCGTATCTCATTATTGGAAAAATCTCCAAGGCATCATTTGACAAATAACTATTACACGTATTGTAATGTAATGTAATGTATTACTTATTCTTATTGTTATCCAATTTTTGCTTCTACACAAACTGTCTAACAGCGACACAAGCCTACTTGAAAAGAAAACGAAAAATTAAACCACGGCTTAATTCACGAATGTTATTTTGATATTAAGAGATCTTTACGAAAGCGGATCATAAAGTGTATTGAAGTAAATGGTGGGCATTTTGAGCATTTGCTTTGAAGTTTTTTTTATTTTTGTTTACAAATTTGTTATTGTTACAAATAGGAATCATAAAACTTTTTATGAAAAAATTTAAATTTGTTGAACTTTTTAGAAGCAAATAACTCGATAACCGATTGAGTTACACGAATCAAAGAGTAACTTTTTTTTGTGGAATTTAACGCTTTTTAATATATTTTCATTATTTTAAATGTAAGTTTAGCCCGAAGAAAGTTTACTTTGATTTAACACAAACAACTGTAACTAGCGCCCTCTATTAGCAATGTTAAATTAGAGTGCAAATTATGATTCCTCATGCCAAAAAACGTAAAATTGTCAATTTTCAAAGAGAAATTGTGAAAATATAAAAAAATATTGCGAAAATCAAAATTTAAACACCCCGTAACTCGGAAACTAGCAATATTTGCATAAGGCATGTTGAGCAGAATCATCATATTTTGAGGTCTAGAATCTACAGTTCAGAGATTGGATATTTTTAATGAATCACCCTGTATATCTATCATATTAAATATATGTCTAACAGGGAGATACAAAAATTCCAAAAAAACGTATATAAAGTTGCAACTTCGCAATTTAATTAGACCATAATTACAGTAAAAGTTCAATTTTGTAAATATTTGTTTTATCTGAATGAAGTATTTGAAATACTCAACAACATTAAAGATAAATCTGTTTCAACAATATTTATAAACTTATCAGCTAAAAAAAGATTCAATCTAAAAATCTCTATCACCAATTCACAAGTATAAAAAAATCACATTTTTTTTTAAATTATAGATTTTCTTCAAAAAAAGAAGCTATACAAAAAGTTCGTTGGTTCAATAATTTTACCCGTATCATCGAAACTATTATAAAAACCCAATATCATAGGCGTTTTACGGTTGCCGTACGGTAACCGGAACGATAACATTTAATTACGTTTTCCCCGGAATGAATTCCTTAACCAACAAACTGATTGTAAGTATTTTTTTTCCAAATTATTACGTCTTTTTTTATATAAAATCCTTTATGCCTTAAACGTTCTAACTATGCGTACTACATATTGTCGACATATAGGACATTCAGCTAATCTTTTACCACACTCTGTACACGTGGCAATATGGCCGCACTCCAATAACACGCAATCGAGCGGGGCGTCCATGCACAGCTTGCACAGTTCTTGTAATGGTAGATTTTCTGGAATTTCTGAAGAAAAAAAAAATTTGCAAATTAGAAAGTTATGTCATCGTGTTTCTACGTTTTACCTTTTTTCAGTTCATTGCTGTCTTCCCAAAGTCGTTCAGCTCTCTCCAAAAGTTCAGATTTTTCTACGCATCCTTTAAAGTCTACTCTATTCAAGGTTAGTAATATTTTCAAGTCTTTTGAGGATAAATTGTGTAATTCGTTAACACTACCGAAGTCTTCAATTTTTGGATATTTATTTGGAAGCGGACTTCCGTCCGATGATGGTTTTTCCTACAAACCAAGAAAGACTAGCCATGTATCTACACCACGGGAGAATGGGGCTTAAAACTACATACAGCATTCAAGGTAGTGAAGTATGATAATATGAAATGGGCTATAAACTCATTCAAAACGTATAAATCGCAGGGAATGGACAAAAAATAAGGCTGCGGAGGGGAACGAAGTATATACCAAAAGTCTGAAAAATATTAGTATAACCCTTTTTGCGAAACGACGAAGTCTCTAAGACTGATCAAGTATATCAGGTATGGAGTACTGATTCAGAGGCCATTATATCTAGACCAGTACCCCTACAGAGCAGTGTGAGGTACTCACAGAAGCAGCTATTCTCCAACGAATGGAGAAGGTGGTATACAATACGTCCCCCGAAGTTGGAATCATATGGAAAACTTTTTTATTATTAATTTAAGGAAGAAAAGTTATTCTTCATAAAAAGTTCTGCATTATTTTAAACCTAGAATACAGTCATCAAATATCAAATTTTTTAGTCGTATACGAGGTTTGTCAAAAAATATTGTTTCACTCGAGAGTAAAGTACCTTTAAATTTGATAATATCGAATAATGTTACTAAAAAAAGTTGATCAAAATTAAAAACTACGATTAAATATGTAATTACATTGATTTAAATTGAAACTTCAGATTATTTTATTTTTTACTAATGTTTTTACTTTGAATGAACATTTATCTCTTGTGATTACGAAACACATGATAATCTTTTATGTTTTCCATGGTTTTTTATAATTTTTCATTTAAAACGCGGAATAAGTGCATATTCATTTATTTTGCAAATAATAAAAAATAAAATACTTTCAAACACTAAGTTATAAAATTAACATCATATTATTGTTAGAAACAAACAAATTTAGTTTTTACTCATACTAATGCTTCGACATATCCAACTTTTTTTAGTAATATTTTTCGATATTGTCAAATTTAAAGGTACTTTACTCTTGAGTAAAATTCATATTTTTTGACAAACCTTGTATACGACTGAAAAATTTGATAGTTGTTGACTGTATTATAGGTTTAAGATAATGCAGAACTTTTTATGAAGAATAACTGTATTCACAGGAGAAATGTACGCACTACTTCAAGCTGTAACAGATGCCAAAAGTTTAAACTACTCCAAATTCCTAATAATCACAGATTCCCTCAGTTCACTTGAATCCATCAAAAAAATGTATGATGCTCATCCTATTTCTCTGTCCATAAAATCAATACTAGATGAGCTCAACACAACCAACAAAGAGGTACAATTTATGTGGATCCCATCCCACATCGGAATCCTGGGAAACGAAGAGGCAGACCAGCAAGCAAAAGAGGCCACCGAAAGTGAAAGTGCAATAACAGTGCAAGAAATAACTGTTAATGACCTAAAAATCCACGTCAAGGAAAAAGTGCTTAGTGCGTGGCAGAGTCAGTGGCGAGAATCCAAAGCGAAGTTACACGAAATAAAAACCGACGTGAAACCGTGGAATATGATACCTACAAGACGCCCTCACTAAGTTTTACTAACAATACTAAGAATAGGTCACACCAGATTACCCATCAACACCTGTTCGAAAAAACGGAATCATCCAAATGTGATCTGTGCAGATGTGACATAACAGTGAAACATTTTCTAATTGACTGCCATAAGTACAAACTACAGAGATAAAACAATAATCTACCTCAGAACCTTAAAATTTTATTAGGAAATGATTGTAAAGTAAACTCTCTAGTTAAGTACCTGAACAAAATACAATTAATCCACAAATTGTAAGCGTACCGAGTCGCTAATAGCCCACATGGTTGATGCGAGTAACTTGAAATTTAAAAAAAAACTTTTTTTCCTAAAATTAATAATGAAAAAGTTTTCCATATGATTCCAACTTAGGGGGACATATTGTATGGAAAATGAAAAGATGATGATTGGGATATTTAAAGCAATTGAACAATAACATCTTCCTGTCACTATGGCGAAGGGCGCCGAAGAAACGTTACTGATCTGGATTGACTCTATACTAAGGCCATATATCATATGGCTCTATAATATAGGATACACTGGTGAATCAGGTTGCGGTAGAATGTGTTAAAGGAGGTGTTAAGTATGAGTATAGATTACAAAAACATACTATATTTCTTGAATAGTGCCAATTATTCAGCAAGAAATATAACTCAGTACCATTAGACATGGACTGACATGATACATCAATGAGTATAAAACTAGTAATGCCACATTTGTGGCTACTCAAATTTAAAAAATTAAAAGAAATTGCGTTATATTGTACTTGCCTTTTCTATTTATTGTGGCGTGTACATTTTCCTGGCAAATATGGAGTATTGTATGATATAAGCCTATGGAAAGGGTGCGGTGACGATGACACCAGTTCCATGATTTTTGTTCACCCAAAAAGTGCTTAACAAGCCCAAAGTTTTCACTTCAAAAACCAGGTGATGGGTATAGCAATGCAATGGGAAATTTCAAATTTCAGGCGGAGGTATACACAATCTTGCAATGAGTGCACTTCCATGTCATGTCAGGAAGCACTCAATGCAAATTTGGGACAGAACGTGACGTCTAGACTATTACGGAATGGCATTGAAGAACTGAAGATGTTAGCTGGATGGAATAACGTCAAGTTGAGTGCAATGAAAAAGCTTAGGAACTTACAAAAAGATCAGGAAGGACAGATATCATTTGGCCAACTACAATGCGACAATTAATATATTGGGGATTCAAATTAAGATCGTAGCGCCGGAGCGGCGATAACTGAACTACTTCTTTGTACATTGTTGAATAACCTCAATTAGATTTTACATAAACTTTTCATTGTTTGATTGTAGTTTAGACGTAGCCTTTGGCTTTTTTTTATTATATTTGTAGTTTTAAAATTATTATTAATTGTATTTATTAACTTTATGTCAGCATCAGCGATTACAAGTTGGCATTAATTGACATTAATTAACTGTTAATTTTTGCAAAAAACTCCATAACAAACTTCAATTATTATGAATTTCACTAATACATATACACAAACAATCCTTAAATAATATCCTTAATAAATCCAATAAACAATTCTTATAAAAAAAAGAACAAACTGGAAAGGCAACCTATAAATTGGAATCAAACAATGTAAATCTTATGGCAAAGAGAAGCAAGGTAGTAAAATAATGAACAAAGAGATAGTTCCGTTTTCTGCCACCAGATAGAGTATCGCTTATATTGAATTCCCAATATCAAACACCAATCTAAGAGCTTGAAGGACAAACTCAGAGCACACAGGTGGTGGACTGAGTGCTATGAAGAAATACAAGCAAAAATACAATACGCCATTCGGCTGCAGTGTTAACAAAGACTTTATTAGCTTACCTCTGCAACATTCAAGTTATCTGTACTAGCGTGTAACGTCGCCGAGGTAGTTGGTTGCGATTGGGGGCTAGTTGGCGTTCCATTTCCGACGTTTTGAGGTGAATTTGTGGGTGAACTATCTGAAGGTGTCTGGGGGGATATTTGCGTTGGTCGAGGTTGATCTTGACACGGTCTATTTTGTCTATTGGAATTGCCTTCGTTAGTTAACACTGTCTCTAAATTACCTGAAAATATATCCGAACGCTATAATTTGAAAAAAAAAAAGTTAAGGAAAAATGAGTAATCTCAATCATTCTATCTATTTATGAGGTTCATTAACCTTTATACCTTACAATAATAGTATCAATCAATAATCTTGTTATTGTATATTGCAAAATTTCAATAGTTCATTGAACTCCAATATTGAAGAGCTTTTTTAAATCGTACACCTTCTAAGAAAGCTTGTGACCTTATCTGTCTTACAGATAGGTAGTGTACACTAATTATCACTGTTATTGCTTTGATGCTAAACAAATGGATAATGATAATAACAATAATATATTATTCAACAAGCATATAATAGGAGCAATTCTTAAATTTTAACGCATGATTAAGAATTAAACAATCTGGTAACTCCACTTTACTATTCTGTAAGCATAATAAACTTCAAAATATTAACAGAAACCTCTTAATTGGACACTATACCCATTAAAATTCAAACCCTAATTTTGAGTATGTATAGATTAAAATATTTTTAATAGAGGAAACTTTGTCAAATATAACTGCGTGCCGTTAATTTTTAAGTACTTATTATGGACTCGACCCTAATTATGTCTAAGCGTTGATTGATAAGTTTGGTATCATTCAACGGTCTAAGTGAATATTAGTGAATATATAATGATATGTGAGTAGAATACTATATTTTCTCAACCACTATTAATTGTAAAGAGATAGGCTTTCATATATAATTTTTTCGACTTTCATTTCAGCGTCTGATTCGCTTTTCATAATATATTTTCTAGTAATTTCAATTTAATTTCAGTATAATAATTGAAATTTTTGCAATCAGCTATAAATTATTTTAAAAGTTACTTAGTTTTGATATCATCATATATGCTCTATAGACTATAACTGGATTAATGAATTAGTATATATTTGTGGAGGAGAACTTTAGAGGTCTGACTGCGTGAAATGAAGAATTGTTGACAATGGGTTCGAATTTATAATATTGTGACATTTGTACATAAATATAATCCTTAATATAGGTCCTATAATATTTATCCGTGTCATGTGACCTGTTCATTATCCACACCTGTTAATTACTGATGAATAATGTACATCATTATACTTGAAGAAACATACATAAAATGTGAACATTATGAAACATTATGAACTATTTGTGTACAAACACATTAACCCCCTAAGGAGATTCCCACTTTGTCAAAAGGAAGGAATTTTATATTCAAGAAAATTCATATAGGTAGACAATGTTTTGAGATATTAATCTTAAATTGCTTCTCATATATCACTGTATAAGTATTTAAAAAATGTAATATCCAGTTATATCAGCAATGATTCAGCCTGTACATTCCCACTGATATTAAATTTTTTTCCTATGTAACCTGAATATTCTTCATAATATATATATATATATACAGTGGGACAAATATTAATTGTGATGGCAATAAAAAATAAGATGAAGATTTACTCTAACCTTGCCTTTTCTCCTTGGAAAACAAACAGAATGTAAAACAACACATGTCAAAGGAACAAACAATATTTTTATTCTGTAATCTTACTATTTATTTTCACATAAAACAAATGGTTACAATTATGAGGACTGTATCTAATCTAATCAACCACGAAATATGATAACACTCCCTCTCCTTTTTTATTTTAATTACGACAGGTCGCAGAGCTCTCATATGAATTTCTGCATTACAGCAGGATTAAATAAAACATCTGTATTTGATAAAATTAGTTTATTCATCACTATCTTTTTTAATGAATAAATATTAGGTCACTTGGGTTACATTGGCAGCCTTCAATCGTTAATGATAGAGGTGTCAGCTGAGATTTAGTGAAATAATATTTTTATGAAACAATAATAGCATTTGATATATTTTTCTTTCTTTCATCTTATAAACAATTTTTGCTTGCTATAGTTGTATATGTTAGGGATATATGTTTCACTCCCCTCTCAGGTACAGAGCTACTACTTTCTGTACTTAGGTACTGCAATCATGTGTGATAAGATGTGTTTATGTATAAAATATCGAATTTGAATGGCAAATTTATATACAGATTGCCAAAAGTCTATTTGTGACATACGATTTACACAAGTACGTCATGGAAAGTATGAGATAAACTACTTGAAAGAGAGAGAAGAATAATTGGGCACAGTCAGCTTTGGTTGTGTGTTCAGTGCCCCCCTATTTTAATTCCCAATTTTTTCCCACCCCTTCTCCTTTTGCCACCTGTTCCACCCATCTGTCTTCTGACATTCTGCTAATATGACTCAACCATCTGGCACTATGTGCTCTTATTGTTTGTCATTGGTTTTTTGTGCTTGCAATTTCTTATTCATTTCTCTTAGCTATTCGTTCTCCTCTGTTTTCACTCCTCCAAATATTTTTCTCAACATTTTCCTCTCCCATATTTCTAGTTTGTCCCCTTCCTTTTTATTTATAATCCAAGTTTCACAGGCATATGTCACTGATGGTCTTATAATGAATGGCAAAAGTCTAACATTCATTTCAAAAATAAATACAAGATATGGTTGTTGTTCATCAAAATTCGGACTTACATTGAAATTACACATATTGGATGACACAAACTTAAAAATGACTTGTTCTGAGTATTAGTCTAACCCAAAGATAATGTACTTACACAGTAGTTCATTTACAGGACGTAGATTAGGAAGTGAACCAGCAAAATTTGCTGTAAGTTTATCCAATCCTCGTTTAGGTTTTTCTGGTATTTGTTTATTGCAAAATATATCCACCAATTCTTGTTTTTCTGAAAAAAAATTCAAGAATGATAATAGATGATAATTGTTATGTTATATTTTTACTGTACCTACCTACTAACCCAAATGTAGAGATATTTCTTTTACTCAAATAATCTTGAAGGTCTTTAGATTTGAGTTCCATAAGTTCTGACCTATCAGGAGGTCGTTTTAATAGGATAAGACATTTATCACAGTACAGTATCCTAAAAAATTAACACAAATATGCAAAGAAACATTACACCCAGAATATTGTGACTATATATACACCAAAATATATATTCTGTGTATAAGAATATCCTAATGTATCCTGAAATGCAATAGAAAAGCAGTGGAGTATATGGACATACTACCAAATATTTTAATCATTTAGTGGTAAATGTATATTTTGTATTTTTCTATGCAATACAAAATGAGTTCTTAACATATACTGTTTCTTCAAAGAATATTCATATCTTCCATTTTTTGCCAACATTTTCTGTTTAGTTGGATTTCAAAGTGAATTAGTGGAAATATATCTACATCAAGATTAGATTACAATTTACTTTTCAAATATTGCAATGATTAATCATCAAGAAATGTTTTATTTCAATAATTTACATACCTAATACCTATATTATTTATGAAGTAGGTACTCACAACAAAGAAATAAGTACTATTAATTTGTCTAAATTCTTTGGATTCATATCTGCATGCAAATCAATAACATACAGTTTAAAATGAATTTAAGATGGTATATTAAAGATATAACAATTTTTGGAATAACTTACCCTTCTCTTCTTTTTAAACATTTGTTACAATACTTATCTTCGCATTCTCCACACTTTATTTTCCAGTTAAGCAAATTGAAATCTGATCTACACTTAGTACAAGGCATTTTGATTTAGTTTTGTCCGACAATTATGCATTAACTATTAAAAAAAAAATACATTTGATATGATGAATTACAATGCCAATTCAATTTTGTAACACTCATAATTATTGTAATCATCACTTTATAATCATTGGCTGGAAATGATTTTACTTATGGGTTAACCTGAATTTATTTTAGCATTAAATTTTCCATTTAGTGTTTTTGTTACTAATCCTAAAAATAAAATACAAATTAATTAAAAATACCATCGGTTTTCTTCAGTTGTCAGATCAGAGCATAGAACAATATATATGCATATTATTGCATATATATGATCAGAGTTGTCAAAAAACTACGTTCCGTGCTCCGTGTCATGCACTGGTTATGCTGTCACATGTCACCATGGGTTGCGTTCAGAAAACATAACTTATAACTCAACTGTTGAGTGATCGCTCACTGAGCAAAGAATGATTGACGTATGTCTTCTGAACGATCAATTTTTGGAAAGTATTGAAGATCATAAGAAATCTTCATTATAGGTATATGTAGAATACGTTTATATAATTAAGTAAATAAATAAAAACCATTTTTAATCATTCGTGAACGTTTTTCGTATCGGTTAAGCTGTATGTAACATTATTATAAGTATATGTTGTGATATTTATTTATTTCTCTAATACCATAGATCATATATAACCTTCAGTAAGTATAATCTGGTATAATCTTTGTTTACTAATAATGAAGCCATAGATAACCATATAAAAATATCACAATTTGCAACGTGTTGTGCTCACTGAGCGCAATTGAAAACCGCTCAGAAAAATGGCGTCCGCTCACTAAACATTATATTATATTTCTCTATGCTAAACATGTTGAACTTCGCGCACTGATCAAAGTGCGTTCACAGAACATTTACTCAACGGTTGTGCAACAGTTTTGTTTTCTGAACGCAACCATTCTTGAGACGCGCTAACTAGATCAAGCTGCTTGCGTTCTACTGTTTCAAACGTTAAACTGTTGGTTATGGTAGCCGGTCCTACTCACAACCCTAAGATTCAACGTGGATTCAACTGTTGAAAACAGTGAGCATAATAAATCGCCGCTTCCAAAAATGGAGACTGCTTACCAAACAATCCAAACACGTTCAAGAAATAAATGAACCGTCTACCAGATAAATTGCAAACGTT
Organism: Galerucella calmariensis; assembly: GCA_910591675.1. Classification (NCBI taxonomy): domain Eukaryota; kingdom Metazoa; phylum Arthropoda; class Insecta; order Coleoptera; family Chrysomelidae; genus Galerucella; species Galerucella calmariensis. Next base: position 25,338 of record CAJUYG010001531.1, read on the forward strand.
TGTATCTGGTGAACGCGCCCAATGTGATGCTTTGATTGGAAGTATCAGAATCAGACCACAGAAATAATTGCTCAGACTTCAGACGATTTGTACGATAAGTGATTCAACACATCCAGGGCTGTCCACAGGACAGAGCTGCCTGGGTTACCACATTGGCACATTACACAAAAGTAATACTTTTCAAAGTATTTGTGCGATTCGTTCCTGTGAATGTTCCACTCTGGGCTCGTTCAGCCACGTTCCCTGATCCTGAAAGTGGTGGAAAGTCGCTGGAAAAAATTGCGATCACTGACACCACTGTCCACTCGCTTGCCAAGTGCTAACGTTGCTGAACGCGCCCACTGGTAAGCGCTCTAGTGTTTTTCTTCACATTTCACATCTATCATTACTGTCATCGAGTGTCATCCTAGGGATGGCGATTCTTTCCGAAAAACATCGATTTTTAAATCGATTCGAATCGTGACCTAATGAATCGATCCACAAAAAAATCGAGGCCAATAAGATCGATTTCTGAAAAATCGATCTTTTTCTCAAGTTTTTGTTTATAATGTAATATAAATCTATTTTATTAAAAACAAGATACGTATTATAGTTTAACGATCTCTTATCAGAAAAATCAGGTAATTCGATGATAAAAAATATTTTTATTACCATATCAAAACATCAGATCAGGTATAAAACAAGACATTTCTTTTTTAAATGTATTGATTAACAAAGTTAATTATACCAGAAAATAAAATAAAATCGAATGTCGATTTTCAAGGGTGAAATATCGATTCACTGAATCGATACAGTACCACATATCGATTTAAAAAATCGATCTTTTTGGCTCCAAAAATCGATTCTTCGATTAATCGATCTCAGATCGCCATCCCTATGTCATCCTTTAGTTCAAATTATTTCTCTATACTCTATGGTTCAATCCCTCATTAGTCCATAAATTTTTGCCGCCGTCGACAAGAGAACTTTCCTAAATACACCGGTCTTTTTTCCACTTTCTGGGGTTGCTAAAGGCTAAATTGCAATTGACTATAATTAACATTCATTGAGGTATGTATCAATAAAATAAAAACAACTAGTTAGATTAACAATTTATTGCAAGAATATAATAGAGAATGCAAAAAATCAAGCTTTAATTCATAAATAAGCATATATAAAAACAAGTATTTCTTATCTTTATCATTATAAAAAAACGTTTAGGCTTTATTCAAGGCATTTTGCAATTATTTATTATAGTTACATCCATAATCCATACAATATATTTCTCAAATTTTATTCTGAATACCTATTTTTATACCACATTTTTAATTTATACTATTTGAAGTTTATCAAAAACATATCTTTATAGTGTTTTTTTAAACATCACTAAATTTTAATCAAAATAAATCTGTATTTTTGTACGTTTGAAAATTCTTGGTAAGTTTTAATACATTTTATTCCATTTTGTAATATTAAGTGTTAGGTACCTAATTTATAAATATTTAATTACAAAATAGTATCACATTTGTATTGGAGTACCAATATTGGAAAGACTTGCACTTAAACATCAAATACAAGTACAAGTACTTGGACTTTAAGTATATTTGGAAGGAATAGAAAATACTTAAACACTATACCTATAAACAATCTCACTAACCCCAAAAAATATTTTATGTTTTAAATTTCTTCAAATTGTCTAGAACACTCTTATAATAGTGATGTTGAAAATCACACTATTTACATATTTAATAATATATATTTCTCCGTGTATACACTTTCTTATCCATTTAACACCCTGTTCTTTATGAAAGTTAACAAGCAATTTAACATGTTATTCAATGTATAAGTGTTTAAAAACATTAGCAAATGGTCTGTATAAAATAGGTAGTTCAAAAGAACCACTTACTGAAATAATCATTTGGTTATATCCAATAGTCAGTGAAAAAGGTTGTTTTTAACCACAAAATAAAAATACTTTGTAAATTCTTCTAAATAGGTATCTTTGGTAGTGGTTAGATTAATGAATTATAATTTTACAACACACTGTATTTTGTGAATTTTATGTTAATTTAAATAATTGATTCAATAAAAATATTAATTGGAATGAAAATAAGAAAAATATGCTTAAAGTTTCCTTGCCGGAAAACAGTAAAAACAGGAAACAACTGGATGTAAAAAGCTCTAACTACTCTGTTTGTATTATCATCCTTTCAGTAGCCAGTTCATTTGCTCATATGATAAAATTTGGTGAGCTGTAATTTGTGTAGTGTTAAATATAAAAGGTTGGTTTACATAGGTATATGGTGTTTCTTGTTTACCACTACTTGTTTCACTGCTACAGATTTACAGTTTGAAAATTTGAAAAATATGCTGAGAAAGATTAAACATGTTTTTTTAGAATGTCATTTTTATTAATAATCATTCTAAACATAATTCATACATATAATCATGCTTCATTAATTCACTCAATAATTGCACATTATCTCCCACATTATATATATAATTATTAAAGTTAATTTTAAATAATAAAAATATTTTCTAGTTTTAAGATAGATTTGTTCCTTAAGGTATATGCGTGTTTGAAATAGGATGGCAGTTTCTTCAACATACAAACATTTTTATGATATTTCATGTAGGTATATATACAATTGTAACAAAAATTTGAAATTTCATGACCTTAAAAATGGATGTGAATAATGTTTATGCAAAGGCATTTTGTTGAATAGGCTTAACAGTTATATGATAATTAATAGTTGAAATCAGCTTATATTTTGCTCCCACTCTTAGAAGTGGAAGAAACTGTATTACCTTGACAGGAGGGCTCTTTTTCTAGGCCAAATAAGAATGCTGTACTAACTTATACCACATTCAAAGCTCTACTGTGTGAATTTTCACCACTGAGCAGGTGGAGGTACAAAAAATCAAGACATATAGGATGGCAATATTTGAAAGTACTTTCCTGTGAATACATTAGATCATCACTGACCAACAACCATGCAAATTCTGACTAATTTGATCATGGAGGACTGAAGTAGTGTAGAAGAAAATTGAATGCAGGTTTTCATCTTTAAGCATTTATACACAATTTCTTACATATCTCTTTTTTTAATTAATCATACTCGATATTGGATTAAACCTCATTATCTTTGATAATAATATCCACAATACTGATGTCATCACACACAACATAACTCCACCCCACCCTAAATCCAATGACCATGAAGTTGTGAATATTCTGGCTGGCAATAAGTCTTTTACTCCTCTACTTCCGGTGGGACTAACCACTCCGTCGACTGTTCCTTCTGATTCTTCCATATGAGGCCAATTGTGAATTCTCTTGAAGTGGATTATGGTCAAAGTGAATAGGGAAAATGATGCTGAAAGAAAAATTGTAAATGTGTATATCTACTAGGAAGTTATGCAGTAAATACCTGCCAATAAGTACATGACTCCTGTAACTAGTACAGCACTTATTTGATGCTGGAAGACCCCAAAAGCTCCTACTAGGGCTGCGCTGCCTAGAATTATTAGACAGACCAGGGCACATGATATTGACAAATTTTGCATTCCTAAAAAATAAAGTTATGTACTTTCAATATACAGGGTGATTGATTAGTGTGATGAAGCTCGGTGGTCAGTTATCCTGAAAGATACCAAAAAAATTAATTATATCAAAATGAACGATCTTTTTATATTGACACAAACAGATTGAAATATTTATAGATACGGTGGTCAACCTTTTTTCTTTGGAAGTAGTAAAAAAGAGTTTAATATCTTAACCAGCCCAGATTGTGACGGAATCCCCAATAACCTAATAGATTGTTTTCTAACTATTTGTTGACTACCTACTATTTGTAAGACTACCCTTGCTTCAGATATGCATATACAGGGTATTTTCAAATGACACTTACAATGTTTGCATGTAGATACCTCTCGTAAAATTGGACAAAATTGGACAAAATGAATAAATTGATTTGACATTTGGCAGGATGTTTGTAAATGTAAAAGGGCATATTTTCATGGAAACATATTTTTCAATGTTTGATCCAGTGGTGTAGATTTGGAAGAATATGTTACCTTTCCCCTCCCATTTTTCACGCCACGGACATTTGAAGCAATTTTCATTCAATTTTGTATTCCTCAATGGTTTTCACGTGAAAAACGAATAAACTTTACATATATAAAAGGTAGAACGTGTCGCGGGACACACGGTAGGAACTTTAGTTCTTTTTAAGCAAAAAGTATGTAATACATATGACGTTATAGATAAACAATTTGCAAAGCCTCGGTGGCCGAGTAGTAAGCAAACCAGACTCTCACGCGGTAGACCCGGGTTCGATACCCCGTGAAGATGTTTTTGGAACTTTAGTTCTTTACGCCAGGTTATGTTTGAGCGACCAGGGGTCGCGACGCAAAAGATCTGACCGTTACGCGTTACGTTACGCTGCGTTATGTTACGTTGCTTCGTTATGTGTCTTGCTTGCGTGCTTGTGCCTCCTTAGTCTCTCTCTCGTTTACGAAGCAGCGATTCATAATAATAAATATGCTCCTGCCGGGATTCGAACCCGGGTCGCCCGCGTGCAATGCGAGCATTCTAACCACTGAACCACCGATGCTATATTGAAATTCAATGCAAAGCTGCTATTCGCAGTGCTAGTGATCTACTTGAATTTGTTCGGATAAATTTTTACTATTATTTCCATAATTTTTTTTGCGCGATTAAGGGGTCTGGCTACTTTTCGAAATACAGGGTGTTGAAATTTTGAAAACTTGAATGTTTTAATTCGATAACTTGAAAATGGATGGATACATTGATTTGACATTTGGCAGGTAGTTTTTAAATGTAAAAGGGCATATTTTGAAAGAAATTGTAGTTTGTGTAACTAGTGTGGATATGATGGCCATATCGCACGAGGACGAAGATGGAGCACGACGCCGTAGGCGGAGTGCTCAATCGTTCAAGTGCGATATGGACAATCCACACGAGTCGAGCAGCATATTTTTTCTACGACCCACTTAGGAAAAAATCTAGAAAATAAAAATTTCTATAAACTGCAATACTTATAACTTCAAATTAAACATTTTACAATTCAATTTTATGTTTCCACTAATTTTGTGGTAAACGTACAGTTCTTGAATGACCAATTTGTATAATGCTACGGTTTCATTTTTTAAATATACGATGCTGTTATAAGTAGATGTTGCCAGTCGGACTCCCTCATGAAGGGTACCGTACCATTATCTATAATAATGAATATTCTGCTAAATATTTCAAACGTCTACCTGTTGTCGTTATTAATATCAAGCAGAATGATTATTTAAAAATAAAATTAACAATAAAAAAATTCCTCGCGGGAAATCGAACCCGGGTCTACCGCGTGAGAGTCTGGTGTGCTTACTACTCAACCATCAAAGAATATGCAAATTGTTTATCTATAACGTCAGATGTATTACATAACTTTTGCTTAAAAGGAACTAAAGTTCCTACCGTGTGTCCCGCGACACGTTCTACCTTTTTTTATTGTTAATTTTTTTTTAATAATTATTCTGCTTGATATTAATAACGACAACAGGTAGACGTTTGAAATATTTAGCAGAATATTCATTATTATAGATAGTGGTACGGTACCCTTCATGAGGGAGTCCGACTAGCAACATCTACTTATAACAGCATCGTATATTTAAAAAAGGAAACCGTAGCATTATACAAATTGGACATTCAAGAACTGTACGTTTACCACAAAATTAGTGGAAACATAAAATTGAATGGTTAAATTTTTAATTTGAAGAAGTTATATTACAGTTTATATAAATTTTTATTTTCTAGATTTTTTCTTAAGTGGGTCGTAGAAAAAATATCCTGCTCGACTCGTGTGGATTGTCCATATCGCACTTGAACTTCGTCCTCGTTCGATATGGCCATCATATCCACACTAGCTGCACAAACTACTATTTCTTTCAAAATATGCGCTTTTACATTTAAAAACAACCTGCCAAATGTCAAATCATTTTATCCATCCATTTTAAAGTTATCGAATTAAAACATTCAAGTTTTCAAAATTTCAACACCCTGTATTTCGAAAAGTAAATGTGCTAGACTCCTTAATCGCGCAAAAAAAATTATGGAAATAATAGTAAAAATGTATCCGAACAAATTCAAGTAGATCACCAGCACTGCGAATACCAGCTTTGCATAGAATTTTAATATAGCATCGGTGGTTCAGTGGTAGAATGCTCGCATTCCACGCGGGCGGCCCGGGCTCGAATCCCGGCCGGAGCATATGAATCGCTGCTTCGTAAACGAGAGAGAGCACAAGCACGAAAGCAAGGCACATAACGAAGTAACGTAACATAACATAGCGTAACGTAACGCGTAACGGTCAGATCTTTTGCGTCGCGACCCCTGGTTCCAAAAATTTGTAGTTTTCAAGATATTTAATGATTTTATGAAATCTGCAAGATCACTTTTTAGTAACTAATTATAAAAAATTTCTTGTATTTTTCTCAATAACTAACTACTTATTGTTGGAATATGTAACAGGAACTAATTTATGAAACAGCAATGCATCTAAAACATTCAGAGAAGATTGTTGAAAATATTTGTCCAAACTTGTGATTTTATTTAAAAAAAAAAAAAACAAGGAATCCATGTAGCTATAGCAATTATTTCCGGCAATCGCAGGTCTTTCCTATTTTTGATGAGAAAACGTTGCAAATTATGTATAAATGTAAATGGACAAAATTTTGAACATCTCTTGTAATTTGTTGGCTGCTTAATTTTTGTTAATAGAATCACAAGTTTGGACAAATATTTTCAATAATCTTCCCCGAATGTTTTAGATGCATTGCTGTTTCATTATTAAAGAGTGATCTTGCAGACTTCAATCGAATAAAAATTGCTTTAAATGTCAGTGGCATGAAAAATGTGAGGGGGAAGGTAATATATTCTTCCAAATCTACACCACTGGATCAAAAATAAAAACATATTTTTCCATCAAATGGTATTTTTTTCGCGAGATCCCGTTGATATAACGAGAACTGTTATTCAGTTCCCACTGCAATTTTGCGATAGAACGGTAATAGGGGTGTATGTTAATGACGTAATTTGTGACGCAATAAGCTATGAAACGGGATCTCTTTCAGTACCCGCACCTAGGAGTATGGTTACTGGCGGTTATAGAAATTTAATTGACAGGAGTAACATTTGAAAATTAGAAATTTGATTGAAATTTCAGTATAATATCAAAGATAATTCATTATTTTATGTATAATATCCACGGAGCTAAACCTCATTTAAAAACCAGGAGGTGTGATTTGAATTTAAGTTGGCAATTCTGTATACCTCTGATTGGTCAGATTCAGCCCAGTTTCACACAACACTTTTAAATATTTACATCAGCTGATAGTTTTCATTTTTGATAGTTCTGACAGATAAATAAATAAATATTGGATGAAAAACCAAAAATATTCTCAAGCAGTGGGCACATTATTACTTTAAATTTTTTTTAAGTAGTAAAGTCGGTTTAGCGAGTATTAAGGGAATACTGAAGTGGAGGAACATTATATAGTGCAGAAAATATTGGTGGAATACCGGGACTTTTGAAAAATTGTGATGAGTGAATAAAAAATGTCGTTCGAAGAACAAAAATGAGATCTGTGTTGGACAAAATTCTGTAAGCTTTAAAGAAACGTTCAGACTTTCTTGAAACAAATTAAATGTATCTGTGTCACCTTTTGACGAGTCAAATGTAGGTACTATTTATTTGTTATATACATATTTGGGATGAAATCGTCAAAGTTCATCGGAAGAACATGCCATGGAAGATATAAAACAATATAGAAAATAATGGGTTTGGTAGAAAATACATTATTGGTTTTTGAAGTTAAAAAGAAGGAAGAAGGTATCTCAGAAGTATTTGAAAAGTGGTTTATTACACTTAATCCGGCAACATAAAGATAACTGTTGGGAATGTTTAAATTAATACTGCATATTGCTCTACAATGCTATTAATTTTGTAGTATTGTTATTGCCAGAACATATTATCAATTGTCATATTCTTTTCAATTTAATTGGAATAAATATAATTAAAGTAACTTGACTATCTGTAATTCTCCACCATCAACAATGACCATAATTTGTTTGTTGACGATGTGAATCTGAATCTTCTTATGTTTGAATAAGAAACGAAACAGGAAAAAGTCTTACATTTTGTTTAATGCGTAGGTGCATCTGAAAAATATACTGCAGATCAGAGGAGAAATCGACTTATGACTAATGTCTTTGCTATCAAGGCATATTTTATATATTTGGAACACGACTGTTGACTACGTTTTAGGAACACACCCTTTAGTAACTAAAATGGTAACTTTTAGTGGTGTGAGTAAGGCTTTTCAAATTACTCCTCCTGGTTTTTAAATGAAGTATAGTAACTGCGAAAAAGTGTTTATTTACATTATAAAAAGCTGAAAAAACACCGTTTTATTATATTTGCTCAATCAATCCATATGATTCACCCTAGAGTGAAAATAATCATCCGAAACTCGTAGCCTAACTGAACTATACAACGTTACTTATGATGACATAACTACGAGAAGGCATTGATTAAGATTGAGAAGGCTAGTATTAAAAAAATCGTCAATTGAAGGCCTTAATGTGAAACAATAACAAGCCACACATTTTTCAAAATCTATTTTACTATGTAATAGAATAATGCAATAATATAACAAGCCACTTGACAGAGAGCTTAGCTATTTGTCAATAAATGCCGCCACAATCCAGAAATCATGTTGTTGCAACTCTCTACTTTTCAGAGACTATTTGTGTTGAATAATGACATGCCACAGAAAATGGCGGATACCGATTAGTTCGTGCTGTAGTGTTTTGCTATAAAGTTGAGAAATGAGCAGTTTTAGTGATGATGTTGAATCACCCGTAGATGATAGTGATCTCGATAAGGATTATAGTCCTAGTGACAATGAAAATCAACCTAATAATCAGCAGGTAAGCTTTTTTTAAATAATGTGGCTTGTCACAGTTTTGCACTTGAGCATTCTAATGTAAAACATTAGTAGCTTGTTATACTATTGCATTTATATTCTAGGAGTCTGATGTAAATGATATGGCAAGTGAAGATAGTGAGGGCCCAACTACGACAAAAAGACCTGAACCTAATTCCCCCAAACGAACTACCAAAAGCAGATGGAGACAAGAGAATGTAGAATGTAGAAAGAGATTTTGCTCTCATCGAAAAGCGCTACAAAAAGTATGCCCCACTTATCTACTCCCCAAGTGATTGGCACCAAGTTATAAGAGAATCGAATATAAAACAGCCTTTTAACTTGATTATTATGAATCAAAGAGGTTTTCTGAATTTCCAACCCATCCTAACTAACATCAAAAAAAATCTGCGTATGGAAGACAACGAAAACCTGAATTTCTGTAGTGCATTTTCCTTTCATTTTTAACCTGATAACAGTAAAGTAATTTACGTGAAATATGCCGTCAATGACAACTACAAAACAGTCTCTATCACTAAAAAAGGACTCCTCACCCAGACATTGCTTCTTGAATTACGCCCAAAATACTTGGAACCAATAAAAATACTAAAAAAGAAACTATATAATGTGAAATCATTACTACCTTATGTGCCTCCTATTCATCATGAATTTTTTCTTCCTTACAATGCTCATTTAATGAAAACCCTGAAACTGAAGGCGCTGACGAATTCGAAATAGTTGAGTGATGGTAAAAAGTCCCATTTAACCTAATTTTCCGTACTTTTAACCAAAGAGGTTTTGAAGTTTTTAATGTTTTGTTTTGAAACAATAATGTAACAAGCCTCATTTTTTTAATAAAAAGCTTTTTTTTGCACACATTTCCCTTTTTTTATTCCGAAGAATAGCAGAATTTTAATACCAGTACTAGTTGTAACAAAGTATATAACATTAATTAACCAAAAATCCCTGATTGATTTTTAGTATTTTTTTAAAACTTTAAATTCGTTTTCCCAACAATTTACCTTATGTGGCTTATCATTATTTCACATTAAGGCCTTCAATTATAGTTATAACAAGACAATAGGAACAATGAAACCATAAGAAACTTTGTAAAAATTGAATAGATGAGGCTTTTACTTGATGTAGATCCATAGTAAATTATGAAATAGCTTTTTCAAACGTTTGAAAAAGCTACTGTTAGCGAAACGCGTCACTTCAAGTTTAAATATAATGTAGATTTAACAAAATAAAATTGTGTGATTTCATAATTTAAGAAACTTTGTAACTTGTCACTTTTTATTTAGGTTATGTTTATTTACTATTGTTGTGAAGTGAATTCTATTCGGTTAACCGGTTGATTTTCGCGAGAGATCATGAACGATAACAACCTTTAAAATTTCTTTGGTGGGGGTATAACCGCTCTGTAACCGACTTCACATCATCGGTATCTCACGAAATAATACTTAATATATGCCCTTTTACATTTAAAAACAACCTGCCAAATGTGAAATCAATTCATTCATTTTAAAGTTATCAAATTGAAACATTTTATTTTTCATAACTTTATTAACCCGTATTTCGAAAAGTAAATGGGCTGGACCCCTCAATCTGTATATAATTTTGTTCAATTTTACGAGAGGTATCAACATGCAAACGTTGTAACTGTCATTTGAAAACAACATGTTCATTGTTTTTATTTTACTTAGAATTTTGATTTTGATTTATGTTACTTTAAAAGCAGGCATAATAATATCTTTTTACATCAATATAAAATATAAATTTTATGAAACAAACAACAACAAAAAAAAAGAAAATAAGAATATATTTGTCAGAAAAAAATGTATATTTCTGAAGGGACCTAAGTTAATTTTTTTTTCTAAATCTGCAGCACCAGATGAATAAAAAACTAGTACTTTGTATTATAACTTTACAAATTTAACTGTACCATATAAAAAATACATATATATAAATTGAGAAATATCAAGATTTTTTCAAAATCAAAATACTTTTTCGGCTTTTCTTCAATCTTGGAAACATCACTTGTAAAAAAGAATCGATTCGGTGGGAAGTGAAGTGGATTTCAGTTTTAAAGTAAAATATGGAATCTTCCATAAAATAATCATTTTAACTAATTTCAAGGAAGTAGGTTGAAGCAGCCTACAAATTTTATGCATACCTTTTTTTGATATCTTTTATGATAGCAGACTGAGCTTTATAACACTAATCAATTAACTTGTAATTTTCTATAAAAAATCTTACTATGTTGCCAATCAGCTCGTCGTTCAAACCCTCTTATTCCATCTATACCGCCCGATAAATAATTGATACATGATTGAACTGTTGGAAAACCGACTCTGCCAAGAAGTCCGATTTCTTCGTCTAAAACAAATTGTGAATTTAGCAAAAAAAATGGTTGGAAGCTGCTAAAACCCATACGCCAAACAATAGGTAAATGGCATCATAAGGCGAAAGAACAAAAACTCACTATTGTGATTCTCTATTGCTTGGACTATTAACACTGATTTAACTTCAATAGATCATACAAACCCAGCTAGTCAGAGTAACCAAGTAGTCCTTCGCCGTGTTAGGCCAAGCAACGGAGCATGCGAGTATAGTAATTTTTGACAAAACAACCTAGTAGAAAACGGATGATGCCATCATGTGAAAGACATTGCGTAGTATTATTTTGATATGTTTTGGACACGAAAATACTTTTGAGTAATTTGTTTTAGACATTTAAAACCCAATGAAAAATGACGAAGATATGAATTTTCAAAAAAATGACTAATTTTCCAGTTTTTCCTGATTTTCTCGGTTCCTAATTATCCGATTGACTTGCTCGACCCCTCATATTGTTCGTATTTTAATTGTCTATAATTTATCTATACATACCATTGAGATTGCTTCTGTACGTTTTACGCTATATGAAAAGTACCAAAAAAATTAGGTTTTTTTCGTTTTAAATGATTATAACAAATGACTGAACAACATTTGCGTGTCCAAATGATACTACGTTTTTATATGATGGCATCATCCGTTTTTTCCTAGGATTTTTGTCAAAAATATTTTACCTATTGTTTGGCCTATGTTAGAATAGGACGAAATCAACTCACGAACATTATTTGTTGAAAAAGTAACATAGACCAACGCCAACGGCAAATATGATGTCGTTGGCGTTGGAGTTGGTTAGCAAGCATTTGAGAACATCGTCGCAACCGGATCTTTTTGACGTCCATATTGACAACAAAAAGTGCAGAAATACTTAGTTACTGATGAGAAAATACCTATGTAAAGGTCATTTTAGATTAGACAATTTCTTGTGCAATATTTAGTTCAAGTTTTGGAGTTGAGTATAAAATTAAAAATTGTATTAAAATTGTCTACCCTGTCAAAATGCAAAAAAAAACAGAACAGGTTCTATTTTCTCAACAATTTGATTTATTGTTTGTGTTTCTGTTTCACGATGAAAATGTCATTTATCTTGATAATTTGTGGTTATGTATTAAAGTGGTTGAAAAATATGTCTTGGAATAAACGAGAGATTGAAATGTTAATTGAGGAAATCTCAAAACATGATTGTTTGTACAATGTAAAACACTCCTCCTCTGTTTTAAAGTTAATATTCGCTTAGTGACATAAGCAGCCGTGCAAATTAATGAATATTTCAAATATTCCGGTTCCATAACTAAATTTTGAAAAGGTTATATCTATTTTATTATAAAATCAAATCACTGCGCAGATTCTTGAATTAAATATTGTTCAATAAACTGAAATAGTCTAAAATAGCTTAAAGCAGTTGGCCAATATTTTATGCAAGAAATCTATTCCAAATATTGTTCCAAAACTTGAACTAAATATTGCACGAAAAATTGTCTAATCTAAAATGACCTTAATACATTTGATAAAACACAGCCTTATGCTAAAATAATTTTTCTCAGTTTGATTCGAGTAAAACTATAAGCATTTATTATAGTTCTCAGTGTATGCCAGAATTAGCTGCCAACTTCAAGGTTATTTATTTATGTCCATTCAACAACTAAGGATTTTCGCTGGGTTTCACTTCTTGTTCTGTATTCATTGCTATGTTCTCGCGCTCAAACTCCCGGGTGAGGGGATCATTGATCACTACTATTTGTCTGTCTGATGAAATATAACTTTGTAATAGTTACCTTAGTAACATATTTAAAAATCTGACATGTAAAAATAAGTACCTAAAGCACAGATTATAAAGAGAACAGATACGAATCCCGGTAAAACATCAAACGATTTTCAGCTCCGTCGTCAATGACCTTGGACCGTTAACTCGGTATGGCCGCGATGTTGCCAGTTTAAAATATTTTCTGAATTTCTTACCAAATTGCACTGTTGACTCGGGGACAATAACAATTTTTCTAGTGCCGGATCTAGTTTTTTTGGAAGTTTCCACTAAATCTTTAAAACTGCGCCATGAATTAAAACATTAATCATAATTGAATATATATTTATGTATTTATTTGATACCTATATGTACATTCTTATGATTTCTAATAAATAGTCATTACTCTTGGGAGATTAATTAATAAATACATTTTTAGATAACACAAATAATTACAAAAATCAACCAAATTTTAAAGTACAAATAATTCTTGATTTATTTATTATCAAAGGGAATACAATATACACCTATGCAAGGGAGAATTTTGATAATAATTTGTAGCACCAAAGTTAATATCAAAAACTTTGAAATTTCTTTTATCATAGGCCGGGATATTAAATTAGATACTCTCATCCCTTGGAAATCGAAAGAACTTTATTTTTCTTTCCGAATAAAATTTATTTGGACAGTCTCTGTATGAACAATACACTTCGCCGTGATGTTTATCCATTTTATAAGAATAATAATCTATACCACTATATTTTTATAGTTAATATTATCACAACGCACAATCGATTAGTCAAATAACACAATTAATGTCGCCGATTGAACACCTTCAAACAATGAAGCAAACAAAAATGGCGTTATGAATTTTGAGAACAGATTACAAGTGATTTTGAGCATGTTTTGACGTTTTGATTATGTTATGTTAGGTTAGCCGTCACCGTTATTGTGCATAGTTGCCAAGGATGTGGTTTGTGAAAAAAGTTTATATTTATGGTATGATTTTTATACATTATAATCTTTTTAATTGTATAATTCTTTTAATGTTAATAAAATTGATTTAAAACAAGTAATTATCGAATATTTGTATCTGTATAACTATCACACTTGAAAAAATGCTTATAAAATATTTGATCTATGGTTGTAAATTGAAGGAAATATTATGCAAATTGACAACCCTGTTGACAAATTTCGCGAAGCAGCCCGAACGGAGTCGACATAAGACGATGGGCATTTAAATGGGTATGTCCACCCATCTCTCTCTTTTTACTGTTCTCTGTCAAGCTTTCGTATCTGTTCTATTTATAATCTGTGCCTAAAGTATATATATATTTGTTGTAGAGCTTTAAAGCGTCTGGAAAGTGGATACTACTTCAGAAAAATATTATACAAAACATACAATGTATTATTTATAAGATGCGACATAGGGATTCCTGTACAAAAGTGTCAAACGTGAGCTATTTTTTTACCATTCATACCATACATAAAAAAATAACATATTTGGAAAATAAGTTCAAATGCACTCTTAATTCTCTTAAATTTGTTCTGGTTTGATAAAAAATAGATAGTTATGTTTAACAAAAGTCAAACTCCATTTTCATACCACTTTCGACTACTTTCAACCGCGTAGGAGATAGCCAGACGGGTAGAAGCACGGGAAATTTGAAAGTGTACTACTTTTTTAAACAATCATACATTTTTTCATTAAACCAGAGCGAATTTAAGAAATTAAAATTAAAATTGCATTTGAACTCATTTTTCGATGACCTTTCCAAATCTATTATTATTTTTTATGAACACTACTTGGTAAAAAAATGAGCTCGCGTTTGACAGTTTTGTACAGGAATCTCTATGTCGCATCTTATAAATAAGACTATAGCCTAGTTTACACCCATAAACGTTTAGTACGGTCCGATAGGACTAAGTGGGTGGGGATAGTACGGTAGCACCAATGCTTGGTTCTAGTTCGTTTACACCGTTTTGCAACGCGCGAACTAAATGTGTTCGTCAAATGTCAAAGCTGTCAAATATAATTTCATAACATAACCAAAAAATCAAAACCTCATAACATAACAAACAAAAATTGAAAATTAACAAACAACAACAAAATTGAAAATTCAGGAAAGGCTTTACTCTTTTACTCTTTTTTGCCAAATAAATATAATTTAATACTGGTAAGTCTTGAGTCTTGTTCCGGTTGAGTTTACACCAATTGACCTCGAACCAAATCCGGACCAAATTTAGTTCGGTACCTCTGCTGGCGCGTACCGAACCAAGAGCGGACCAGCTTAGTCCGCAAGCGTTTACACCGTTCGAACTAAATATTTGGTTCTGATATAGTACGAATTTGGTGCTTGGTCCGCGTACCAAGTTGTCGGTGTAAACTAGGCTTATGTACATAAAAATCAGTCAACCTTTTTTTAGTTACCTTTCTCACCTTGTACCCAGATGTCACAAGGCGAGCTCCACAAGCACGCAGGTATTCAAAGCACGTGAGTCGCTACTGAGAACCTAAGGTTTCATCTATGCGAAATAAGTTATGTCGGATCGCTCTGGAATCTTGGACTATGCTGAATTGTATCGAATGCGCAAACGCGTCATTGAAACTACTTCTTGAAATCAAACACAATTAACATTTCTGAAGTTTTCTTACCAGTTAAACTGACGCATAAAGTCCAGATTCCACCGTGCATGGGTACCAAAAAAGCAATCGTTTTATCCCTCTCATTAGTAGCGATTCGAGCAACGGTCTTATCTAATAACCAGTGTACTGTAACAGAATTGTTCGCCAAACTATCTAAACTCGTTTTATCCCAAGTAACTTCCTCCCAATGGTCTGTCATAATTGCAGCACATAGCATTCCAGTTGCGCACGTTGTTAGTATTAAAGTTCCTAAAATATTAAAAACATACTATGCAGTGAAGAAAATTGATTTAACTTATTTAAACGTACCAAGTAGAAAGAAAACACTGGGATGGACGCTACAATTCCAACCCGTTTCATCATCAGCGTCCGAATTCTCCATCAGAGTGGAATCGTAGTCGACAATTAGGAGATCGTATTCTTGCCTGTGTTTCTTCAGTTTGATGGCGATCTCCCTAAGGAAGCAAATAATATTCTGGAACGAATGGAACGTCGTCGTTAGGTTTCTTGGAATAATTTGTTCTTATTGGTTAAAGTTATAAATCTATATATGACTGTTGACTTTTGTTAGGCGCTAGCTTGAAAAAAATGGACAGCAATTTGGTTTCTCCTTTTATATAAATAACATTACTTATATGTGCGTTGTTTTTTTGCGTATTGACCTGGAACAATAAATATTAATGAAATTAAAACAAAAACTGTATTCTATTTCTAACAGATCTTTATACAGTGCCTGCATAAATTAACTAAACGAACACTAATATGAAAAAATTCCCGGAACAATTCTATCTTATATTTTAATTTATTATTCTTTAAAACTGGCTTCGACCATGAAAGGTACCTTTATTGGGGTTACGTCCACTGAGACCTCAAAGATCTATTGTGTCAGAGACTAGTAGCTTCCTCAGTCCTTTTTTCCTGAGGAATTTTAGGATATCTGCAGGCTCTTCTGTACAATATTCTCATAGGTGTTGTGCCCTATGATTCTGAATTGCTGAGCAGTTCGCAAGGAGGGTTTCTTCTTCCATGCCACAGAATTTACATTCTCTCTACACTATTTTCAGTTTTCCAATGGTCAGATCTTCTTTTTTCTTCGGTTTCACCTATTCATTCATTCATACGTTTGGGTTGGGCTCAACAGCCTAGGTATGTGACCTGAATCTTTGTACCATTACCCATGTTATCTACCTACTTCCGTTCCAGAAGCTTCGTGTCTTCTATATGGGCCATGAATTTATCTGGAGGGATCTTCAGTAGTTGTGATGGTCGTGTTATTTTCAGTCCAAATTGCTTCCGTTCTCACAGAAGCAGAGTATGTGAGTAGGTGTTTCATCGTAGAGTTCACATTTTCTGCACATAGGTTCACTAACTTTGCCCATCCTGTGCAGATGCTTCCTCAGGGTACAGTTTACAGTCACCAGGTCGGTAACTGAAATTTTTGTCATTTTCTTGATTGAAAAAAATTTACGGCGTGGCCGAGGATCGAACCCGCGTACTCTTCGTCAGAAGTCCGATGTTGTATTAACAGCTAATCCAAATCGTCTCGCTTGGCAAATACGCTTCTGTATTTCAAGCAGAGGTCTATGCAATACTTGCATGTGCAAGGGCTAATAATATGAGAGCCTACAACAACAGACAGATCAGGATCTACAGTGACAGTCAAGCCGCCCCTAAAGTATATGAGCTATAGAGAAAAAATTTCACTTTCGATTTCTACAATTATCCAACCAATTAATAATTGTAATAACTTACCTATATTATATAGTTAAACTACTTCAATTTTTGTCACTATGGATAGTTATTGTTAATTTTGAAATCAATTATGTTGACTTAAATTGTAACGTTTTGTGTATTAATATGTCAGATGTTGATTACACATTATTTGGTGAAATTATCACGTGATCGTAGGAAAAATACTGTGCGAAAGTGATTTTTCACACTCGTGTGATTGTCGCACTCGGCTCATGCCTCGTGCTACAATATTTCCCACTCGTGTGAAAAATGTCACTTTCCGCACACGGTATGTAATATACTATATTTGAAATAAGTATTTTCGGACAACTAAATCCACGCTGGCCAAGCAAATCTTATTCGTCAAAGTGTTGAATTTTAATTTTTATAAAAAAATTATTGAGCGAAGCTTTCAAGATTGAGGGCTCCTCGCCTATAAAGTTTGTTAATTTTTAAATAAAGGACTGCAAATAACAATTTGTTATGATTGTCCGTAAATATTTGTAATTCTCAATGCATTTTTAAAACGAGTGATACAAAAAGATTAGAAACAAATTACGTGACCTAACCTAAAAACCTATTTTTCCAAGTCATTTATATATTCATACCGGCGAAATAGAATCACGAACTTTGTAGGTATTTATGGATAATTGTAAAAAGCGATTGCTAAACATAATCCAATATGCTTCGTAGAATGTTGAATACTAATGTACATATTTTATCTGATTCATTCTGAAGAAATTATTTTCGCAAAAAGGTCATTTGCGAATTGAATACGTAGCTATCACCGAATGTTACGGATTTTATTAAAAATCATCGATTTTAACCCTTGTTTTTAGAACAAAAACACATTTACGAAAGATGAAAGTGCTTTTTAAATAACTACCGGGTGGGCAACTAAGAAAGGACCCTGCACCATTTTATAGGTAATCCTGGCTCTCGTACGATTTTCGATTTTTTTTAAATATTGTAGTCTTAATGGTAACTAAGAGATCGTGATGGCTTAAAACTGTGTAGGCCCTCCGGTTTGGCTGTGGTGGCGTCTTGTAGTTGCGTCCTGAGCATAACATTTTGCCTCCTAGCACTATAAATCTCGCAATAATAGCAAATGTCTTGTATGTCGGGGGCTCATGAAGAGGTCTGCCACACTTCTTACTTTGCTTCTGTTAGAACTTACAAGGACTGAGACGGAAGCACTTTGGAGTGGAAATAACATAACCATTACAACTAATGAAGATCCCTCTTCTGTGGTATAATTTTATATCTCCAAATTTTATAAGCTATAAATGTATATACTTTTTTTCATATTTCCAGTTAAACATATATTTAATTGAAAGAATTATTTTGCTTATATTCTCTAC
Source organism: Galerucella calmariensis (assembly GCA_910591675.1). Taxonomy (NCBI): domain Eukaryota; kingdom Metazoa; phylum Arthropoda; class Insecta; order Coleoptera; family Chrysomelidae; genus Galerucella; species Galerucella calmariensis. The sequence continues at coordinate 44,188 of CAJUYG010001531.1, forward strand.
TTTCAAAATATATCTCGAATCAATACTCCTAATAATAGTTACCATATCCACCCATATTCAATTATTGATAGCTATAGTTTATTTCTTAATGTCTGACAGCACAGTAGCCTCATTAAATATTCAAATAGAAATGTATCTTTTACAGAGTGATCCTAAGAATTTTACAAGTAAATACTAAAATTCTAATGCAAAACAAGTAGGTGTCTGTATTGGTTATCTATACATCCCTGTTTCAGCTCAAAATACAATATGGTGATAAAACTGAACAATGCCAGATAAAGGATAAATATTGCGGCAGTGGCGGAGATTACGATATTAGTTTATTCTGCTTATTTAATTAGATTCGGTCGACATTACAGTTGAAATAAAATTCATTCGTTCAGGCCTATTAACAAGTTACATTTTCATTTTTATTAAATTAAATTAATTAAAGAAAATATAGTTTAATTTTCATAATTTAAATTTATTGACAATGAATTAATGTATGTCAAGTAAAGTAAACATACCATTTATAGGAAATATAAAATTCAATCTATAGTATCATCCTCTTCGCTGGCCATACAAGAATCATCCGAAAACTCGTCGAGAGAGATCACTATCGGTTCTATAGTTTGTTCTATGAGGTTATCTAAAACCCACATTTTCTCTTCCTCTTTAATTACATGATTCACAGCATCTCTCCAGTTCTCTTCAGTTATTGTTGTCAATGAGTACTTCATTAGTTCACGAACATCTTTCATTTTAAATGTTTTATTATGTCTAGCTACATAACCTTTCATGGGCCCATATTAACTCTATCGCATTTAATTCACAATGGTATGACGGCAAACGAAGCACTGTTATCCCACGATTCTTGGCTATTTCATCAATAAAAAACTTTTTGAATTGTAGCTTGTGATCTGAAGCAACCTTTAAAAGTACTTTTTTCAACATATCATCTTCAAATGGTATATCTTTTACGATTAACCAGTTTCTAATATCAGCTTTTCTCCAAGAGGTAGATGGAAGATTTTCTGTTAATCGCGAATGATAAGTGGCATTGTCCATAACGATTACAGCATTATTTGGAATTAATTCGACCATTTGTGTAAAATACTCTTCGAAAACATTTGCAGTCATTTCTTCATGATAGTCTTTGGTTGATGTTGACTGAAACTCCAGTAAACCACCTTCAACGAACCCTTGATTGCATCCAATATGCGTTATTATTAGTCGGCGACCTTTACCGATAGGAGTTTCAGTCCAGTAGATAAACCTTCTATGGAAGCTTGACGACTGGTTTTAATACTTTTGTCCTGCTATATTCTTTTCACTGAATGTCCTTCATTGAGCCATGTCTCATCTAGATAATAGATTTGTCTTCCCTCCAGTGGCGGCTCCTCGAAGGAGGCTAAGGAGGCTCAGCCTCCTCAACAATTTATCCAGCAAATAGCACCAGAAATATGTTGTGGATTATTCTTCATTTTATTTCACGTTTATCTAAAAAAATTTATAATTTCACAGTAAATTCCCCGTTTTCACTACTTATTTTAGAATCTGACAACAGTGCCCTGAGGCAAGACTCCACAAACATTTCTCTCGAAACACGTGCTGCTCAACACAGTTGCCGTTTTTTAACCAGTCTTATTGGTAATACCGTGAAAAAAGCGCAAATGGCAACACTCTCTGGAGGTTTAGCTTCTATCAGTTGCGATGATATACGAACCAATACGAACTACGGAATACAGAATACGAGCGTTGGTTCGTGCGTGCTTGTTTTGTTTTAGAATTTTAGACGATTAGCGGGAATAATTGAGTTTTTTTTTTGATACTTTTAAATTAGTATTTGAACAAACTGATGTTATTTTTTAAATTTTACAACATAAATTCACTGATATAATTTATTCAAGAGAGCGTTTAAAGCATCTCATTGATAAAATTTCAAGTTTCCGTAATACAGAATTTCATTTCAATATTTTATTTGAAAATTTTCCAACTGATGAGGCTCCTCCAGCGAAAAGGAGGAAACCATATAATTTGGTAGACAAGAAATCACATTATAAACAACTTTCTTAGGAAATTTTAGATACTAAAAGGTCAAATTGAGATTGGATTTTCCGATTTACATGAATTTTACAAGGTTTTACGACTTGACGGATAAAAGCTTATTCGAATGTTTTGTCAAAAGAGTTTTCCAATACACTTTTAGATAATATAGTTCTGAAATATAATTGTTTTCATAAAATAGCAATGCACAATGAATTATGTGAACAAAAAAAAATGTTTGGCAAGAGAAACCTATACCTCTACGTTCGTTCTTGCTGGGCAACAATTAATTTTGTGACTGAAGTAGCTGCAGGTACGATCGCTGCGCAAAGGTTAAACTAATTGGCTAAATAGAGTATATTTTTATGTCCAATGTCCAGCCTCCTCTCTTAAGAAGTTCACGAGCCGCCACTGCTTCCCTCCTGTCTGTTTTTTCGGATATCTCGTAAATACTGTCGTCTCCAACATATTATTTACTCGTTGTCGATTAGCACTGATTTGCGACTTTGCTTCTCCCAAGTAAAATTTAATTTGTGTAATATTTTCCACAAAGTTTTTCGCCCTATGTCAGGCAAATTCTCGTCCTCCTTTACCATTCTTAGAATTATGTCAAGGGTTGGGATCTCTTTTTTAAAATATAATTCGTGTACTTTTCGTCTTATTGTATTTTGCATATGTTCATCAAGGTCAAGTGGTTTTCTTCCAGTTGACTTTTTAGGTGGAGATATATTTCCATTTTTTCCTCTCCCTTAGAAGCCTGTAAATAGTAGATTCACCAACTCCTGTCATATTGGAACATGTCGAAACTATATTTCTAACAGTAGCAGCCGGCATTTGATGTACAACAGCATCATGCACATTTAACACTACAGTCTTCGTTTGTAAGCTAAGCACGCTCTTACTCTTTACTGGGGTAAACTTGAAGACATTTTTCACAACACAGTTAACTCTTATGGAACGTAAGCGACTCTGAGCAAAACAAATTATATAAATTTGGGCGAGACCAAGTTTCACCGTATATACCTGCAAAATTTCCAAGTAGTCATTAGGACAATCCCTAGTAGGACCCTATTGTAATGTTTCTTGGAAATTATCGAGTTGTTTTAACTAACCGAATTTAGTTCCATATTACCTTTATATATCAGATCGGGTATAAAATTAAATAGTAAATAAATTCCTTAGATGAACGGTGACGCTTATGGTTTACTACCTGACTAGCATCTGTGACCTTTTCGCGTGCTGTCAGACAATAAGAAACAGACTATATGTTTTCCCAAATTGTTTCCAAAAGTATTCATTAACCTTTCAAATTGAAATTAACTATACTTACAAATGACGTATTTTTACACATCAAATTTTATAGATCATGTAATGCCCTTTTACAGTACGTACTCGTATATACGTATATTACCCCCCTTTTTTGCTGGGGTTTTTACGAAAAATCCTTGGAAAAAACTTTTTTGAATATACCATATTGCCTCCATATTGGTTCCAAAGGATTCATAAATGCTTTTTTATTTGTGGAGAATACTTTGGAACACAATAGTGTTTAAAAGTCATTTGCTGTTTTTTTGTACGTTGATGCAAGAATTAAAAAAAAAGATAGGATTTATAAATGATTCCTACACTGAATACTCTGTATAATAATAAAAAAATTAACTTACCTAAACAATTTTATTATAAAAATACGACAAAGGCACTTAACGTTCATCAAAGGTTCTAAAAACCGAAGCACTACAAATAATTGACCTTTAACAAACAAAAAATATCACTAATCTACTTAAGACGTTTAAGTGATGAGGGTGCTATTTATTTATTTGGACAAATTCTATTATTTCCTAATAAATCAGACCAGGCATATGTGCGTGAGTCTACACGCTGATTTTGTAAACTTTTCACATGTCACCAGAAAACTTATTTTGAATTGGAAATGTTGAAAGAAACCCTCCCTAAAAGCACTACCCTTTCTAACTAAAAGAATATAGAGCTACCGCGTTGCGTACTCTAATATTCACTCCGGCGTTGTCATATACTAGAATAATTCTTTAACTCCACAGAAACGAGATATTTTTCACAAGTGACAGTACAAACTGTTGTTGATGTGTATTTGTAATTTTTTACAAAAGAATCATAGAGTTTTAGTTTAGTGCTTTAGGTATCAATTGTCTGATTTCGAGTATTAAAAACACGAAAATCTTAGTTTGGTATGTGTTTTACTGTTATTTTAGTTTTGGCAACGGTGCTTGAAAAGAGACGTCGATAAACATACGTCACGACGCCGACAGTGGTGTTAAATCCACTTGTTTTGTTGAGATTTTTCGGAAAAAGTCAACGTAACATCTTACACGTGAGTTGTATTTTTACGAAGATTTCTCATTTAATGTGCACCAGTGATTTTTTTGTTTGAAATTTTTTTCCTATTTTAAATGAATTATGTTGTTTCAGATGGCAGATGTTGTGATAGATTCAGAAAATGTAAACCCAAAAGATTTATACGGTCAAGGTGTTAGAGCTTACGTCCTTCAAGATTACTCTTCGGCGGTCGCTGCTCTAGGAAAAGCTAGTGAGCTTATGGTGATCGAGCATGGAGATGATCTTCATGAAGCTTTAGGAGAGGTTTACTTGTATTATGGAAAATCATTACTAGGCCTTTCTAGAGAAGAATCAGAAGCTCTTGGTAGGTTGAGCTGAGTTTGAAAAATTCGATTTATTTTAATTGTTTTGTTGTAAAAACTAGGAGACGCTGTTCCAAGAAACGAAGGTTCTTCAGAGGAAGATAATGGTGAAGATGGTGAAGAAAATGGTGCTGAAAATAACGAAAACGATGAAAATGAAATAAAAGCAAATGAGGAAGAGAGTAGTAATGAAAAAAATCCTACTGTAAATGAAGTAGAAGATGAGAAAGCTACTAATGGATCCGGAGAAGGAACTTCTAATGGAGTAACTAAAGAAGATGCAGAAAATGGTAAGTTTTTCTATTAAAGGATTGTTCACGATATGTTATATCAATTTTTTACAACTGCTATCGTTGATATTCAATATTTTGAGTTTTATTAATTTTCTGTAATATATACAGGGTGTAACAAAAAGGCAGGTCATAAATCATACCACATATTCTGGGGCTAAAAATAACTCGATCCAACCCAAGTTACCCTAGTACGAATGTGCATGCAAAAAAAGTTACAACCCTTCGAAATTACCAAATTAAAATTGATTTTTTGTTCCCACTATTTTTTAAGTCATATAGCAACCGCTTAATTTCAAAAATAAGATGTTGCCTGAAACATTTTGATGGAGGACTCTCTATTGCTTGCAATACAGATTTAGAATCCGACATGATGGCCACGTTTTGAAATGAATTCAAACTACACCAGTGTAAAGCTTCTTTCACAGCTAGTGCTTCAGCTGTATACAGGGTGTCCCACGATGATTAAGACAATATATCAGAATTGGGCAGTACATCTCCCTATCCTAACTTTTCAAGAGCTACTCGATGGTGCTGAAGAAAATTTAATACAGGATGGTCGAAAAAAATCAGAATGTGGTAAATTTTTGACCACCCTATATCAATTTTTCTATAGCAGCATCGAGTAGCCCTTGAAAAGTTAAGATAGGGAGATGTAAGCCGTTTTGCCAAATATTGAGCAGTTTTCACAAAACAATGACCTAAAGTTGAAAAATAGGTGATTTTGAACACCCTGTATCTCTGTAAATATTTAATTTAGCCCCCAAGAATGTGGTTTCTACGAAATCAGCACTTCAAGGAGAATCGAAAATCACGAAAACATATAGGGTGTTCCATTAATAATTTTGAATGCGACGACACGTGACCAAAAATAAATAACTCATTGGGTAACACAATAACAAGTAAAGATGCAGCACCTGCTCTAATTCATACCCCCAAAATTATAATTATCTACTACTGCCCAATTCTGATATATTACTTGTCTTAATCGTCGTGGGACACCCTGTATACTGAAAAATTATCTGAAATTTTAAATCGTTTGACTAAGTCCAAGTCAGAAACAAAAATAGCTGCTCCCGTCATCATTTTTTGACCCATCTGTATAAATTTTTATCGCATCCTGATTTGTGATAGCCAATGTGGTTTTCAAGATCAACTTATTTAAACTAGGTAAATCCGAATATGATGGGTATATGACTGTTGGTCGGAATATTAATGAACCATAATTATACTGGTAAATTGGGAAAATAGATTGGTTGTTAATGTGACTAATATCTGAGATGGTATTTAAAAAGGCATCCGACAATGGTGGGGAGTTTTTTATTCTCCAGTAAGGAAAAGAGAGGTTGCAAGAGTTTATATAAGCGATTTTCGAGACCATGGATGTGTTAAACGATCGGTATTTTATCCACTGCTTTTCAGCTAAAAATTGTCTTCGAATTATTAGCGGAGGTTCCTGCATTTCTGCCAATACTGCTTGATTGGGTGATGACATCATAGCTCCCGAACAAATTTTCAGAGATCTATATTGGATTCTATCGATAGTTATCAAATTAGATTTTGATGAAGAACCGTACAAGGTACATCCGTAGTCCAGAATCGAACGTATGTAAGACCTGTAGAACATAAGTGAAACTGAACTATCCGCTCCCCATTTTTTTTGAGACATTGCGGAGCAGATTAATTCCCTTCTCACATTTTTTTTTGCATACTGAATGTGACTGGTCCAAAAGCAACTTTTTATCTAATATTATCCCCAAGTATTTGGATTCTTCAACAAAAGGGATTTGTTGTTCTCCTATAGTAAGGGAAAATTTATTATCAGCTATAATATAGCAAAAACATTAATAATTTGCAATAATTTTGCCATAACTTTCCTCAAGGATGTTGCTTTGAGGTAACAGCCCTCCGCCTTCAGAGTCGGGTTGTTACTAAGCAATAAGCTTCCGTCATCTATGACAATATTATTGAAAATTATCAATGTTCTCACTATATTACAGCTGATAATAAATTTGCTGACATCAGTGCCTACTAACATCATTTTTGTGCTAATAAATGGAATGAAAATTATGAAGGGGGGTTTGAAAATGCGAATATCTCGAAAACCATTAATTTTTGAGACTAATGATAGGTATACCTTTTTATTGCAAAAATGATGCAGTTTTAATATTTTCCAATAAACGAGGGATACCGTTAACGATAAACTAAGTTAATCGCACAGTTATACCAATAACATATCTTTCTGGCGCCCTCTAGAAAATACATGAAAATGGATAACATTTTATGATTTCCCAGGCCCTAAAATCACTATCTTCAAATTTTTACGTTTGTTTATCCAAAATTTTCCAATTTACTGAGAAAAAACATTTTTGACATTTCAAATTTGCCACGCTGTATCTTTCATATCATCGATATTTTATTAAAAGAAGTTGCGTCAGATTGTAGTATATTTAGGCGAAGAATCTTCCATTTCACTTTGGACCATTACTTACGGACCACCCTGTAGATAATATCTGTTAAAGCTGGGTTTATAACAAAATCGAAGTGTTTTGTCTCGCAACATTATGCGAAGTTGGCTACACGTAACGTTTCCCCTATGCATGGTGAGTCGCGGCAACAAACTATCGAGGTGCTGATTGTGCTTCTTCTCGCAGTGATTTGTCCCAGCAACAAGTCGCTGCGATTTGTCGCAACGTGGAAAATGGACTTGACAAAATTAAATTATCTATTTCCTGATCCACGTTTCTTTGTTATCAAATTGAATAATTCTGAAAACATTATCCTTTCTAAGGCAAAAGGAGTGAGGTTAACTAAATTTTACAACATGTATAAGAACAAAAACTGACTACTTATGTTTATTTTCAACATAAGCATATAAGAGAAGCAATATTTGCTTCTCGGAGTTTTCTCACATCAGATATTTTTAAACACTTTTTTCCATCATGTTATTAAATATAAGATTACCAAACTCATTTAATGTGATGTCTACTGTATTTTTATAAAAATCTCAAATAACATATTACCATGCCCTTTGACAATATCTATCTTGGTATTTTACAGAAACTGATGACGAACCCACCGATTTGCAGTTAGCATGGGAAGTCTTGGAGCTGGCGAAAAAGATTTTCGAAAAACAAGGAGATTCAGCTAAAAAAAATTTGGGAGAAACTTTAACAGTTTTAGGAGAAGTATCGTTGGAAAGTGAAAATTTTGAATCTGCTGTAACCGATATCAGTGAAGGTTTAAAAATTCAAAAGGAATTGTTCGATAAAGACTCCAGAACAGTCGCGGAAACGTACTACAAATTGGGGGTAGCTTATTCTACGACCTCGCAGATAGAGGCGGCTATTAATAGTTTTAATGGTTCTTTGGAATATTTGAATAATAGAATTAAGACTTTGGAGAAATTAGAAGAAAAAAATAAGGAGACGGATGAAGAAATTAAGGAAATCAAGAGTTTAATACCAGATATAGAAGAAAAAGTTAGCGATATGAAAACTTACAAAGACGAGGTATGTAAGTGTGACATTAGAACTACAATTAGAAATTTAATTAAAAAACCAATTTTTGTCAAAATCGATGATGATAATAAAGTCAATAAACTTCAAGTTAAAAGAAAACCTGTTGAAATTGAAGATGCTTTAAAGAAAGTCACTATTTAAATCATTTTTCGTATCGGTCACTACTTGCGAGAGAACTTTTTTGACTGGACTACCTTTGCATTCGATTTATTTATTCTAACTGAAACAAGCCATCTAGATTCAGACTGATCAGCCATACTTGAACTATTTTTGTTTATAAATCCCTATTTTTCATTGTATATTTTTGTTTAAATACACATGTTCAATGTTTAAGGGTCTGAATAAGAAATTTCCCTTGATAGTGAGGCCGTACGATTTTAAATATCAAAATTACTAAAATTAAAAAATTACAAGCCTACTTAAATCAATTCGCATTTCGCTATTAATTAACCAGATGGCAGTAACTTTTTATACCCATTTCGTATTGTTGAAGACTGATTTTTTTTTGTATTTTTATACTTTCTTTAAATAAAATATGTAACGTAATGTAGGCTTTTATTTTTTCATTCCCAACCAAAAAAAAGTGACCTAGAACTGAAAATTATCAGTGAACTTTTAATTCAATTTATAGGCAATGAAAAACATTTTTACGGCTTTAAAAGATGAAAAGAAGACAGAATCTCCATCTACTTCGACCAGTGAATCAAAACCTGTTACAAATATATCCCATTTGGTTAAAAGAAAACGGAAAGTGGATGAACAGGACTCTACTAGCGAAGAACAACCCACCAAAAAAATTAACCAGTAATAACGTAATAAAAAGTAGATCTTCCTTTTGATTGAAATGGTACATTTATTTTATCCCCCCCCTCATCAACCATATCTCACATGGCATAACTTCTGTATTCATCTATTTTTCTGCGATCGGTGGCTTTTATTTTTTTCCAGGTCTTTACATCTGTCTGTCTGTAATAAGTTGTTTTAATCCATAATAAAAAATGATTTTTCAAATTTATTTAATCTTGAGAGTGCGAAGACATCGACCTGTGCAGGTATATTAAATATCGGCAAATAATGTAAATGTTTCTATAACCATCAACTTTTTATTTATCCCACATTTGATTTTTTTCAGTTTATGTACTATTTATTTTTCTTTGGATATTTATCATGTGTTAATATTATTTTTACGATTTTTAAAATGATATCTTTAGTATTTTTTACATCAAGGTGAATATAAACGATTTTCACAATTTAAAGATAATTGTTAGACTGAGTGTTTCATTGAGAATTGTTCATACAACAACTGAAAAAATCGCTCCTTACTGAAGCAGCAGGGATATAAAAAAATTACAATTTTGATTTTCGATTAACTTCAAAGTGAAAATTTGATCACCATCAATATTGAAACATTAATTAATAAAATGAAACTAATACATTTTATAACCAAATTAATTAAATAGTGTTGACTCCAGCGAAATATTAAATGAAATAAAATTAGGTATTTTAAACATTCCAGTTAAACGTAATTACTAACGTACCTACTGACAGTTGACAATGCCCCTGAGGAAAAACAATTAGTTGGTTAGGTTTTAGATTTGTAATTTGATTATTTTGTATTGATTTAATGATTACATATTTATTATAAACAGTCATATATAGCGTGCCCACGGATGGAGTATCCTATAGGTGAAAAGTTTTTAAATATTAATTTAGTGAAAAATGTTATTCTTGATAAAAAGTTTTGCTTGTTCTGAAACCCCATAAAATGAAATGAAATTCAAGTTCTCCAAAACCCGTCCCATTTTATGGCCAGTTTTATGAAAACCTGGAGTCTGATTTTTTGACATTTCTTCACATATTGGCTGATATCTCGGGAACCTTAAGGTTTGCAAGGCTCTAGTCTACGCCATTCGATTCAGAATTGAATTTTCTATAATAATATAAAGAGGAATTTTCCAAATCGTAAAACCTTAGATATGGATTTTAGAATTTTCAGGTTTTGAAACTTGAACTAATTCGCGAAGATTCATAATTTTAAATTCCTCTTTTTATAGATAATGCAATTCTGAATCGAATGGCGTAGACTAGAACCTTGCAAACCTTAAGGTTCTCGAGATATTTGCCGATATGTGAAGATATGTCAAAAAGTCAGACTCCACGTTTTCATAAAACTGGCCATAAAATGAGACGGGTTTTGAAAAACTTGAATTTTATTTCATTTTATGGGGTTTCAGAACAAACAAAACTTTTTATAAAGAATAACATTTGTCACTAAATTATTATTTAAAAATTTTTCACCTATAAGATACTCCATCCGTGAACACGCTGTATAGCTTTTAAAATAGCTAAGCAATTAAAACAACGTCAAAAAAGCACTAAATCAATAACTATTAAGAACCACGTGTTGAGCAAAGAACTCTTGTTCATTGGTTTATAACGAATAATAGAAAAAAACGTTTGGGACGAGAAAATATTTATTCGTTCCGCACAGCTCTGGTACAGGAGCAAAACTATATTTTGCCAATATTCTACTATTCTAAAATTATGTGTAAACTGTTTCCCAATTATGCCCAAAATATTGATAGATGTTGAAACAAGAGGCTAAATCTGTATATCCATAATAAAACACCCTGTAAAGAGGAATATTTTAAGTATTTTAGTTTGAATCTTTATATTTTATGCTAAGGTTTTTCAAACTGTTCTATGGAAAATTCCTAATGAAACTCCTGAATAATATCTAAGAAAATTGTGTCATTTTGTACCGTTTTTTACAACAATAAACTACTAACAGTAAAATTGTTTGTTTTATTTATGAATATTACAATTTTTTATGTAGCAGACATCCTATTTTTTCATGGAGTAGGTATATTCTGTAAGGACTTTATAAGAAACACCCGGCGGGTGTAATTTAGGCGCTAACCATCCTTCTTTACCTGTCTGACCAAGAAGGTTAGATAATCCGATATGTATTTTCGGCGCTAAGAAGTGCAGGTAGGTCGCGTCATAAAATAACTTATCTTAATAATTAAACCACCAATATTTGGAAACACCCAATAGTTTTCTATTTCTTATTTTATGATACATATTTTTATACATAGTTACACTTTGATCAACCGGGTTTGGGCCTGGGTTTTCTTGTTTTTTTTTAGTTTTCTATTTCTTATTTTCTGATATCTTTAAATTTTTTTAAAAGGGGCGGCCATTGTACCTATATATATTCACATCTATATGAATTCACATCGATGACGAACACTTTTTTTATGTCGAATGGCATGACTAATAAATCAATTTTAAATTAAATCTCGCTTTCAGTAACGAATTAATTTTTGAATCGGACGGTCCTGTCGGCCTACGGCCTCGTCGTGCAAACTTATGCGTGCGTTAATAATGTCTATATCCCACTAATTACGTAAACAACTATTAAAACTGTTTATAAACTTAATTTTCAGAAGTAATTGCACAAGTGCATCAAAATAGGGAATTTGCCAAAAAAATAAAATCATTTAAAAACAATTAAAATCGTAAGATATTATCATAAGGAACTTCGTAGAAAAAGAAAAATTCCAATAACGATTAAATTACCTGAGAAATAAAGGGTTAAAATTTGAATAATTTGAACTGCTCTTAAAACGCGCTGCCATTGGTTGTGACGTCAGACCGCACTTTTCGAGTCAGGCGATCGTGAACCGACAATTCAAACAACACGTAAAGAGCGTTGAACGTGGTGTTTAGTTGTTTTCGGAGTTCGTATTTTTTGACGAATCGAAACGAAAATTTAATCAAAAATAGTTTGACTGAATATCTCGGTCGAGTTCGTTAATGGGCCAAATCGGTCGAGCGGTTTCAAAATGGCGGCCAGTTATTTAAAAAAAAATCCAAAAAAGTTTATTTCGCGTCTGAGGGAAAAATGTTACTTAGGTTTTTTGTTCCCCTTATAAAGAAGAACAACTTTTGTATAAAACATATTTTTTAGAAATGTACAGAAAAACGGGTATTTGCAAAAATTTGGAAAATTTGACATTTTATTTTTTTGTCACCTCGTATGCATTTTTTTGACACATTGTGTCTGTTATAAATATTACTATATATTATATCTTACCCATAAATCTACCTTTCATCTTGGCTTGCCATAGTGTTTTTGCATTTAGAACACTTTTTACAATGATCTCTATAAGCACCAGTGCTCATTTATTATCATATACATACCCATATCATAGGCACAAATTCCTTTGTAGTATTGTTTGTAGTATTCCTGGTAATGTTGTGGTAGAACAGGAAGGTACTGCTTCATCAACAAGTCTTCTATTTACCCTTTTAACAGCTGCTGCTCTTGCAGGAACTGAAAATGTTCTTTTTCTGTCTGGTTGGCAATCAAAAATGTGAGTCACTACATGAGATTTCATTATTTTTTCACCACGCATCAGTTTAAACTTTACATAATTATCCATATATTCGGCAATCTGAAACAAAAAAATAACATACATAATCAAATATTTATTAAGTATAAAATTATGGGTCTCTAAGTAATATTTTTAACTAAATAGGTGGTACCTCGATATCTAAATAAAATTAGTAGATATTTTTTTATATTCAAGTACGTATGTGGTAATAGAAGATTGCAGGCTTTACTGGTAAAGTAACAAGTTTACCGAACCCTAATTATTTATATTAGGTATTTATACTTACATTGAAATGATCTTCACAAACGTGAATGTCTTTGCTCTTCGTAGAAAAATCCTCTACACCTCTTCTGCATGCTTTTAGCCATTTTATTCGTCGCTTTTTATCTTCAGGTACGCGAATGAAAATTTTATCTGGATTTTTCACAGTTGTACTCGTACACAAAGGAACGATACAGTATTTATACGTAGTTTTTTCCATAATAAATACAAAAACTTATCATTAAGCACTTAAAAACTGAGAAACTGACGCTAACGATTTGAATTCGATAAAAAATCAATAAGAAATGCTTCAAATGGCTGTTAAACTCGTGCCGGCCGGGTGCTTTCTGCGGTTACCGATTCGCGAGGTGCGGTGTGACGTCACAGCCGCTGCCGCGCATTTTGCTTCGTTTGAATATACCCGGTGGCGATTCCAACTTAAATTATTTATTGTGAAATAAGTATTGCGATTTAAGGGGTGATATTTGGTATAATGTGTTTTCATATATAAGCATACATTTTAGTAAAATAAAAAAAAATGGGCAAGTTCCCTATTACCGATAATTTTGCATGACAGCGTATTGTCTAAAAACTGCATGAGTTCATTTAACATTTAATAAAATATGAAAATAATCGAATGTAGTTTTTCCAAGACAACACGCTCGAATGCAAAATTATCTGGTTATTTTGATGCACTAGTGTAATTATCTACTTCTGAAAACAATGTAGCTTACTCGTGTCTTTAGAAAATTAAGTTTATAAACAGTTTTAATAGTTATTCACGTAATTAGTGGGATAATGGGATATGGACAAATATTGGTTTAAATATTAAATTCCTATTTCTTTTTTTTAATACAAAATGATTTGAATAGTTTTTACAAATTGACACAGAGAAGTTAGCAACTAAGGGTAACACCTTATTTGTCTGAATTATCGACTCAAAATCCACTGGTATATGTAAAATTTTTCCCTGAATCGATTAAAACGTTATATCTATCATATTAATCGAGTTATGAGTGTCTTTAGATTTGAAAAGTGAATTTTCGAAAATTTCATGACTCCATATGGAGACGAAGGAATGATTTTATACAAAAACGGACTGTGGCAGTCAATTTCTTGTCCCAAAAACCCCTCTAGACGAATTTTGGACATTTATTATATCGAAAACATTTTTTTTGTCGAAAACTTTGAAGCAAGGAGTAGGTATGGAAATATTCAATATAAACTGGTTTCCGCTAACTTCCTCATTGCTCGGAATTACCGACTTAAAATCCACTGGTATATGTAAAATTGTCCCCTGAATCGATTGCCGAAGACTTAAAAAGAATATTTTAAAATTATGCTTCCTATTATAATAACATAAATTCTTTTCTGATATAATAACTTTGTTTGCGCTTATACATATCGGAAAAAGTTAAAGATTAAGTTTTAAATAAAAAACAGAAGCATAATAGTATATTATGCAATGAGCACAAAATATTGCCCATTTTGTTGCTAGATGCATACTTTTCTTTTTCTTACTTCGTCTATTGATTTATCCAGTAGCGTTGGTATTGTCAGTGACCTTTGTATTTTCAATTTTACTTGGTAAAATAGGTAGCGTACGCCATTTGTATGTTTATGACAGATATGTGCCATGTTTCCTCGTCTCTTACCGATGCCACGAAGCTTCAGATAAACTTGCCAAACTATACTATATAAGTGGTGTGATCAATGGATTTTAATAATTTAAAATGGTCATGACCTCTATCCTAGGGAAATGTTTAGGAGTTTGTTGATATCTAATGGTTTTTTTTTGGCGAAAATGTCATAATAAAAGAAATATTTCGGTAATTTAGAATTTTTGGATAAGTATAAATATTTAATTCAAGTAAGAATTTGTTTTAAACAAAATTGTTGTGATGGCACTTCGTGATGGATCCTCCAATCACTTTCCAGAATTACAACCCAAGGTACGCAAGGTACACAGTAAGTCACCAGCTCTCTATCTATAATTATTGTCAAGGTAGATTACTGTTTTTTAATTAATTAATTAACTGTGTTTTGATTAAACACCCACTGTAAGCTGTAAATTTAATAGTTAATGAAAACTGAAAACAGTATATACAGAAGTTTTTCAATCTTGATATATATAAATATTTGTTTACTGTTTGAATATTTAAAACCATGAACATCGTGTCAATTTCATTGTTTCCAGTTTTGGTATGTCTTTATCTTACTCTATTATTTAATTAATCGCCTTAGCTAGAAGAAACTTAATATTATCGATATAAATTTTTACATTTTTTACCAAGTGTTCAATTGATGACTCCCGTAAGCCAACGCTGTGTATAGAGATGTTTACTGGGTGTTATGAGTAATGAATCACTCCTGTAACTTTTAAAAATGAGTTTAAAGATTCTGTTCAAATTTGGTGAGTTGTATTAGGGTCAATTTAGACTTTTTCTTCTTTAACCGGATATGGTAAGTGGCGTAGCGTTGAGGAGTCAGTGTGGCGTATAGTCCAGCACGGTATAAAAAATGATTTTTTTAACTGCAAATAAGCAAAATCTCCAAATCGCTCCCGTAATATTATTTGCCAAACGAAATTGTAAGGGTGCGAAACATGCGGTGAAAAGCCACGACACTGAATATAGTGTAAATATTGAAAATTTCGAGGGAACATCTAAAAAAGCGCTATTGTAACTTGTAAGTATGGTTTTATTGATTATGAAATGCTGTGTCCTGTTATTTTAATTAGAGCTTGTTCTTCAATACCGCTAACTGCTACCGCTCCATTTCAGATATTTGTAATTTTGACAGGTTACGTTACACATCTATACCAATGCGTTATACTGAGCATTTGGTACATTTATAAATTCCATTATTCCCAATCGGCACATTTTTATATGTACCGAGATTTATAATTTTTCTTTTTCCAAAAGGGGTTTGGTGTGAGAAATCTTTGTCCATAATGCTATGGATGTTGAGGTGGATTAGTGGTATTGTGCTTATAGGCAGCTTTTTAGAAAAGAAAATTAAGAAAAAATAAAGTATATGTAGTCATATATCAAAGAAGTGCCTTTTTTTCTCATCAACTTTTTAAATAAGCGCAACGAGCAAATATCTTCCTTTAAAATATTGGTCGTAATCCATTTGCATAATTTATTGCCACCGCCTTGTCTTGTTTTCGAAAATAGAGGATTATACGTCCAGCTTCTTTTCCATTTTCCATTATTTTCAATTTCGGATACGAAAAATGGTAGAACGTGTCGCTTGACACTCGGTAGGAACTTTAGTTCCTTTTAAGCAAAATTTATGTAATGCATCTGACTTTATAGATAAACGATTTGCATATTCCTCGGTGGTCGAGTAGTAAGCAAACCAGACTCTCACGCGGTAGACCCGGGTTCGATTCCCCGTGAAGAAGTTTTTTTTTATTGTTAATTTTATTTTTAAATAATTATTCTGCTTCATATTAATAACGACAACAGGTAGACGTTTGAAATATTTAGCAGAATATTCACTATTATAGATAATGGTACGGTACCCTTCATGAGAGAGTCCGACTGGCAACATCTACTTATAAAAGCATCGTATATTTAAAAAGGAAAGCCGTAGCATTACACAAATTGGACATTCAATAACTGTACGTTTACTACAAAAAAATTAGTGGAAACATAAAATTGAATTGTATATATATAATCATACACCCTTTTACCGTTAGGTGTCGGGTTTATTCATTACTTTTTATATTGTTCTGTTCGGTTCTGTTCATTAAAAAAATATAAATCTTCCTATTTTTTGTTGTTCCTTTTCCGCCTTCCACGCGGGCGGCCGGGGTTCGATTCCCGGCGGAAGCATATGAATCGCTGCTTCGTAAACGAGAGAGACTCGGGAGAGAGCACACGCACGCAAGCAAGGCACATAACGAAGAACGTAACTTAACGTAACGTAACGGTCAGATCTTTTGCGTCGCGAACTCCGGTCGCTCAAACCTAACCTGACCTAAAGAACTAAAATTCCAAAAGTTCCAATAAGTCATTTTGCAGTAAGGTTCTTCTTCTCAGCTCCAATCTAATTCAAACGTCAAAAAGGTGATACGTATCTACATTTTTTTTTTAAGTTCTTCCAGTTCATTTTCGTCATATAATCTAACCATTGAGAATACTTCACATTCCTTAAGAGCTGATGTCTTAAGGATTTTACGATTAGCATACGTGCATCTCGTGATTACCTTGTAGTAAGACGTTATCTAGATGAGAAATATGAATTGAACGACGCGGTCCAATAGAAAAATGGACAGCTCGGTCACTGGACCTATCAACACCTTAACGCTTGAAGTGAGAAATTACCAATTTAAAATAATTGTTTAATTTTTTTCAGCTGGTTATTTCAATGATGATTATCATCATCCATGGTAAGCTCGGTGACAGTAGAAAATTATCGGAACAGCGTTCTAAAATACCTGGAGTACCACCATTTTTTGATGATACCTACCCATATCCTGTTCCTTTCCCAAGACCTCATCCTTATCCACATTTTTGAATATAAAACGCATTTACAACGATGTTATCTTCAACTTAATGTTTTATGAAATAAATTATAATTGCAATAAGATTTGTTTTAATTATAATTTTGATTGTAAGTACCTACTTTAAAATTCCCTTGAATTGTAGAATACTTCCCTCCTGTCGTATCAGCAACTCAATGTTTTTCAAACATAACAAGAAATTGGAAACATTTTATGAACTATAATGTGGATTATAGTTTATTGTTGCCCAATCTCTGTCTGTCAAAATATTGAATACTTATGCATTCATCTAATCTACGATCGCAGCTGCAATGGAATTTAAGCGAAAGTTGACTGTTATGGCATCATGCAAAGCTGTTCTACAAATAATAGAAAACACCGTCCTCTTCTTCTTCTCCTATTGGCATTTCAAGAGAAGGAATACGCTCTTTGGGGGCTCTAATCGAAACTAGCTTCTGCCACATTGATTTCTAACCACACTTTCGTATCGGCTGTTAAGGGAAAAAAGGGGAATGGCGGCCGACTAAATGCTGCTACTAAAAATACTGGAGCTAGAAATATGATTCAACGATTGTCAGAGTAGCAGCAAATGTTACTTGGCCCATTTTTCTTTAATTCAGATTTGATCATTTTGAACGTAAAAAATAATTAAGGGGGTGGAATATACAGTGATGGGCAAATGTGTGGAACCAAGTAAATATCTCTGGAATTATTAGAGACATCAAAATGAAATTTGGAAGGTGGATACTACAGTAGATTGCCTATTTGTTTTCATATTTTTTAACAGTTTTGAACTTCCGGTTTTACCGGAAGTAATGTCGATTTTAAAATTTGCAATGGAACACGGTTTCTGATGGAACATTTTATTACGAATACAAAAATATCGGGTTCAATTTTTTTTATTTCAAAACCTACCGACATTTCATCACAGATGGATTGGAAGAAGGGGTACTTATGAATGGCCTGCACGAAGTCCCGACCTTAATCCACTAGACTATTTTCTGTGGGATTATTTAAAGTCTAAGGTTTATGTTGATAGACCAAATAATTGTCAAAAATTAGCTGCAACAATAACTCAAGAGATCCAGAGAATTCCACCAGAAGTAATAGCTAATGTTACTAGATAATTTATAAGCCGACTTGCCTATTGTCAAGAAGTAAACGGTGCTCAGTTTGAACATCTAATACATTAATTTTAGTTTAGTTAAGCTTCAATTTTTTGAAAATCACTTAGTTTCAGTTAATAATTATGATTATTTCTTTAATGGTTATTAGATTTTTCCTTTCCTTAGTTACTTTTCTGTTAATATCTCGGTAGGTATTGAAATAAAAAATATCGAACCCGATATTTTTTGTATTTGTAATAAAATGTTTAATCAGAAACTAAAATAATATACAGGTTGTTCCATTGCAAATTTTAAAATCGACATTACTTCCGGTAAAACCGGAAGTTCAAAATTGTTAAAAAATATAAAAACAAATAGGCAATCTACTGTAGTATCCACTTTCCAAATTTCATTTTGATATCTTTAATAATTCCAGAGATATTTACTTGGTTCCACACATTTGCCCATCACTGTATATTCCTGAAACATTCATGCAGCACATAATTGACGTTGTTTGGCTCTTTCTCCTCTTGTTACGAAGCTGTATCTCTTTTTCAGCAAGTTTTCAGGGTTTTGGACCGTCTTGTCTGTATTATATATTTTGAATGCTGAATTTATATTTTATATTTAAATTAGAGTCTTGTTAAACGCAGATATGCGGTAATACTTGTCGCTTCCGGTTTTCTTAATCGAATAGTTGGATTCCTTATTAAAAAGCCGGTCAGCCAATTCCTGCATTTCTTTTTCTTCAGAAAATGGATAAGGTAATTGTTTTTTAGCGTATTTATAGGCACATTTTCAATTTCTGGGGGAAGTTGATGTTTTGCCAATTACTTGCTGTGACACTAAAAAGAAGTTAACTTTTCACAGAAACTGAAAGTTTCTATCTTTCTACCTAGTTGGAAGAATTAGAAGAGATGGAATATGTTTACATCCGCCATCAGCTCCTGCTTTGCAAGAACAAAACATTTGCATAATTTTAATGTACCTGCCTGTAATTTTGAGTTCTCAACTCATTTGATGAAGCTCGGATTGCCTGGCGCTTTTTTCACTGAATAGTTTAATTCAGTTTTTTCATTATAATACATATTATATGGTCTGCATACACACCGAGAACTTTCGTTTCTTTCAATACGCTTTATAAATTCCAATTTTTGTTAGAAGGCGATAACAGTATTTTTTGCGCGATCGATCTTTTTTGTTTGTTTACAGCATCGGTTGTCAGGTCGATAGGTTGTGTTTACTGGTTTCTAAGTCTAACACGTCGGTAAGTGATTTAATTACCGTTCAGACGTCGGTAAGTAAACTACGTCTTAGCCCAACATACATTTAAGTGGTCCTAAATAATATATTACTTCATTCATTGCACAAAAGAAACCATACAATAATACAACAATACATACTTCATTCTTTGAATGATTGTTGTGTTTGGAGTTTCTTCTG